>CAEFZX010016731.1:0-14051 GCA_903066825.1 Alfaro cultratus | reverse complement strand
GTTAATGTTAAATTCTCTCGCTGCTGCTCTATTCCCGTGTTCTACTGTGTGACTGATCGCCTTGAGTTTAAACTCTGCGTCGTAATCGTCTCTTAATAGGATATATTTTGTCAGTCTGGAGAAAAGTGTCACAATTTGCTAGGGAGCATAAATATCAGACTCTGGTGGTATGGAACAAGGTCATGTGGTCTGATTAGAAGAGACTGACCCTCTTCAAGAGTGATGGGTGCATCAGGGTAAGAAGAGAGGCAGATTAAATAATTACCCATCATGCCTAGGGCCTACAGGCCCGTAGGTGCCTGTAGGCACTAGAGGATCACTGCGGTTGGTCAGGTCCAGGTTCAGCACCCTGCCTGAATATACTGACTGACCGGGTTCCTCCTTCATCAGTGGATTGTTCTTCCCTGATGGCACAGCTATATTCCCAGATGACAATGAAATTGTGAACGAGTGGTTCAGGGAGCATGAGACATCATTTTCACATAAAAATTGGCCACCACAGAGTCCAGGCCTTAAACCCATGGACATTTTTTGTGATTGGGGCTGGGCCTTGTGAGCTGAGTTGGGGGTGTCTCCATCTTCCAGGTTGCTTTTGGTGTCCACTCTGCCGCTTGACGCTTGTGGTGTTCTGTTGCCAGGCATCAGCTCCCCTCCTTTAGCACATTTGAGTTTGTCTTTGTTTTTGCACTTCAATACTTCCATATGCACTCATACACAACATTCAAGCATTTGCCTTACACCACTGATACTGACTTTCACAATCCATTATAATTTTTGTTAATAAATATTCCTTTTTTTTGCACTTTAGCCTCTGCATGGTCTCCCGTTTTTGTTATGACCTTGAGCCAGTCGTAACAGTGATGTTCTGGAAAAGGCTTTTCACAGTAGTCAGGCCTCTACCATCCTCAATACAAGATCTTGGTGAAAATTTAATGCAACACTTGATGGAAATAAATCGAAACGGTATCGAAAAAAAGCCACAGCAAATGAGTGACAGAATCAAAATTAAAGGCCTGGTCTGTTGGCGTAATTGTTTTTTAGCATGGATATAGGTCAAACTACCAAAAACGTTTACCCCCTTCACCCTGTAAAGAAAATAGGCCATTCTCACCAGCACTTTGGGGAGAAGGAATGGTTGAGTCCTCCTGGACCAGGTTCTTTCTTACTGAGAAGAAATTCCTGAAGCTTCAGCTTCACCTCTGTGCTGGCAATGGCACCTTCCATAACACAAACACATGCAGACAGCATCAGGATGCTACACTCTGTGCATCAACATGTACATTTCAGTGTAGTCACTGATGGCAACACTAAAACCTACTCTCTTTCCCTTTCTCTTTGTTTCTCAGTAGCAACAGTTGCTGCTCCAGTCTCTGTTTCTCCTGTTCTTCGTGTCTTTGTTGCTCCAGTTTTCTCTTATGCTCCAACTCCTGCTGCCGCTTTGCTGCCAGCAGCTCCTGTTGTTGCTTACACACATATACAAACACGTTTAACTTGGGTTAAAGACTGCTTCTGGTGATGAGTGATAAGCCATTAAAGCAGTGACTATAAAGAGAATATGAGCTACCTTTAAGTGCTCTTGCAGCTGGACTTCGTGCTGCCTTGTTAACACTTCATGTTTTTTCTGAAACTCCGCAAATAGCAGCTGCTTCTGGAGTTCCTGTTGCTGTTTGAGAAGCACGAGTTCCTGCTGAAGCTGCTGCTCTCTCAAGGCTGTATCCACTGCTCCCCCACCAGACACAGAGCCCAACCTGGGTTCTGTCCTCAAGTCCACTGGGCCTCCGCCTCCACCTTGGCCTTCTCCAGAAATACCGCCTGGACAAAAAACAAGATATCACGGTAAACTTTCCTCCCTCTTTAGCTTTACACAGTTTTCTATGGCACAACTGATTTGGGATTTTATGTAACAGAAGAACACGAAATATCTTTATTAGAAAGTAAAAGGAAAAACATAAATAGTTTCAAGATTTTTACACATAAAAACCAGAAAAAGGCCCTTGAAGTCAAGCTTCTGTAAAACCATTGTTCACTGCAATTACAGATGCTGTATGCCTATGCCAGTTTTCCTGTTAGCCAAACAACTCAAGCCCACTCAGACTGGGTCAACAGCATCAGTGAACTTATTTTCACACAAGATTGAAAAAAATGTTTGGAAGTCTGCCAAAGCCACATATGTCATGAATTGGCGGCGGAATGAGGTGGTGAGGCAGAGGCTTGAGACCCAGTTAGAGAAATAGTGATGATTTTAATGATAAGTGTCCAGGAAAAAGCAAACACAGTCCAAACACTGGCAGCACGGCTGGGCAAATAACAGGGCACAACACCGGTAGCTCAAAGTGCACGAGGACTAGCAAATAATGACAACTAACGACAAGGACCCAACGAGGAACAAAGGACACACGTGGGATTAAATACACTGAGGGCAATCAAGGAAACAAGACACACCTGGGAGTAATCAGGGGAGACAGGACAACACGGAGAGCACAGAGACACAGAAAACTTGAAATAAGCACACCGAAAAACATGGAACATGACAAACATATCTTTCTTTGTTATACATGGTGGCCAAACACATCTTTAACCCCTTAACCTGAATGCCCGGGCGCCGTTTTTCAATTGTATTTTCCGGCGGTGAGATTTAAGGGTTGAAACTCTGCCGGTGTCCTTTATGATGCTTTTATTGGGCAGCCTGTCCTTTTGATTGACACCACATTCGACCAATAATGTTATGAAATGACTTTTTACAAGCCAATAATATCCCGAGAGCGACTTGTGCTTGTTTTGACATGCTTGTTCTTTCTGGAATATTTCTGACTGGTCAACTCAGAAACTAAATCTAAAGAAATTCCAAACTGTTCAAGAACAGCAGCTGATTTAATTTGAGTACACCTTTTCAGTCGTCTTTGGTGATTTAGGGGGTGAGGGTTAAGGAGTTAATAACCTTAATTATATTTTCTTCCTTTTATATAAAACACATCATTCTTATCATAAATTTAGAAGACTTAATCTCAGCACAAGGCCAACAGGGAGGAGCACAGAGTTCCTAGAACATAATACCTTCTATGCACATTTTAGAGAATCATGATTTGTGCAAGATTACTTAAAGTAAAAGTAGTCATAGATTTAATAATTAAAAACATGAAGATACTAAAAGATCATCTGTGACTTCAACAAAGAATTGCAACAAGCAGTTATGAACACTGTGCAGATAAGGATATTAGTATCACACAGATTTTCAATTCTTTTAGAGGGTCACTGTTCATCTGAAGGTCTTCACAAATGGATTTGTCCAGCAAAACATTGTTCCATAATTATAATAATTATGCCAATACTACTTTCAATCTTTCCAAAACATGTTGAACCTGAGGCTATGAAACATTGCACTTGTTTATATGAATAGAAATAATGAAGTTGGAGCCTCTCAAAGAGTTTTCCATCTCATTGTGGAAGCTTTTAAACTACTACACCTCATGACTTTACATTTACAGCAAGGAGAGCACTCAAAGACATAATCCCATTTCAACCCTTGACAGTCATTCGCAGCCCTCCATCTATTTTCTGTGTTTACAATCCTAGCCCTACCTATGTTGCAGAAGAGGAGCATCTAGCCTTTGGAATATTTTTAAAGGGCAAACATTTAATTATTATTTTTTTGAAGTGCTAAGATTTCAAACACAAAAATATAACTCCTCAGTTAACATAGTTAGTGCTGCCTTGAGATTTTCATCATCCTTATTAGGTTTAAATTAATTTCAAAAATAGCATCATACATGCCATAACAAAATCAATTTGTTATCCATAAAAATCGATGTTTGCCAGTTGTTTGTGTGTATGTGTAGAGGTGCACAACACTTGTTAGAGTGGCAAGAATGCCAGAAAACCTGCAACACACAACTCCCAAGAGCACCAAAGGATAGGTGGATTCAGCTAGAAGGCCGCAGGAGCCCCAGGCAGACAGCCAGAAGGCATCATCCCAAGGCAGCCATACACCCTACACCTACAAAGAGGTAGGTTGGTTGTTAGTGACTCACAGGGGCAGCATCCCCCAGGCCAAAGAGGCACTGAGTGCGAAAACCTCCTCTTCCCATCCTTGACCAGACTGATAACTCCAGCAGCAAGAACACCCAATGCCAACCAAGGCAGCCAGAACTCAGAAGGACCAAGGCAGGGAGGGAACATTACCAGCTCACCTGGTGAGCTAGCCCCTTGAAATTTGAAAGGGAAGGACGCCAACAAGAGCCCATAATAATCCCTGTGGCACATAGTCGACCTGACAAATTCATGGGAGCTGTAGGCTATTCGACAGCAGTCCACCATTGTGGGACATTAGCCGAGTACCTACACATTTATTCCTGATTGCCTATCAGCTACTTAAAGGGTTATTCTATTTCTCAGTAATAAATGTATCCTCACATAAGGGTGATATCAGGAGCTTGGCTCAGGTACAGTTAACCCTGAGAAACAAAAATATCTGGGAGTGGATGTAAGAGCAATGAATAGGGAATCAGCCAGATATTATCCTGTTCTCATGCACACTCCAAAGGGAGGTTACAAGGAAAACAGCATTGTAACCTACCATAATCCATCTGATGGAGCTGATCCCTTTTGGCTGGCACCTGTTTCACTTGAGAACTTATAAAGTTTAAAAGGGATGAGGTGAAATAGACAAGTGGGATACAACATGCTATAGAAGAAATGCTGCATTTTAAAGTTGACAAATTGGGTACAATAGTGGAATTGAAACCCTTAGTTGTCATGATGTCACCCGTGTCTTTATGGACACATTGACTTACATGCAAGCACTTTGAGGGTGATAGTTAAAGGGTTAAAAGGATTTGTCCTTGCTGAACAATGGGAGTGGAGTATTGAGTTTGGCCCCATTACAAATTCAGCAATTCCTTTTTTTTCTTTTACTGCTTTAGATGATGTTCATTGATCTGTGAAATTATCACCCACCATTAGAAGACCAAGCACATACTTCAGACACCCTGAACTCTCAATCAGGCTTGTGAAAATCCAACACCCAAATAGTAATATTCATCACAATGTGCCACATTGATTTAGATAGAGAAGCATATTAAAATAGTTTTTAACAACTCTGCATGCCCTCAAGTCTTTTGTAGGGAGTATTATGATTAAAATGACCAACTAAATTTATCGCAGAAGACTGAAAATCATGGTTATCATTTTCAAGTCATTTAGTGCAATCAACTTTTTGTAGTAAAGTCCAAATATTTATTGACTGAAGCAACTGGCTAAAGTAGGACTGCTGTCATTTACAATCCAAGGCAGTTGCTAGTGCAAGGCAATATGAGCTGCATAGAGATTAAGTATGATTATATCTAAGATACACATCATCCTTTGACTGAGGATAGATTTTATCTGTTAAAGCTGAATACTTATCTTTTTAGCTGCATAGAGGAGAAGAAAATCTTCATGATGCACATGAACTATTGGATCTTTATTCTGTGGTAGTGAATTATGATCCATTTTGAAACTGAAGACCCATGTCTAACTGGGGTTAGATTATTGAATCTGATTGGCAGTCAACCTCTGCAATTTGAATTGCACTGTATCAAAAGCTGAGCAGACCCCCAATGTCTCCTTGAACCTCTCCTGACTCACTTACATCCTGATAAGTGCTAGGATTGATCCTGAGTTCATTTTCTTGCAGTCGCCGCCCCTTCAGTGATCCCTATAATTGCTGTGGGGCTACAATATTATTATTTGGACAACATCCAGTCAGTGCACTTCAGATAGCTAGCACACCTTTGCATTTTTAATGTGACCCCTAAAGCATTTAGTAGAGTCATTGCATTAGGCCTATTCGGTTTTGTCGATGTACAAATTGAAATCATTGATTTGGGATGGAGGTCAAAGGGGATGACAAATAGCTTTTTTCTAAAGACCTCATCACTTCTCGCTAATGTTTTATCCTTTTCATTAGAAGGAAAAATAACTAATATATCTACATTTTTTTATTAATTTACAACAGCTCAGGAAAAAAACACCTCATAGTTAAAATGTACTAAAATCAAATCCTCCCAGACACATTGTCAGTAGATCTTAGTTTGAATAAATGCTCACACTTTAAGGTGGTGCTATGCTGTTTGGGTCAGAAAAAGGTCTCAGCATTCAACTATGCAACCTATTCTGACGGTCCTTTTGATAAATGAAAGTCAACTGAATTGTGGCAGCCCACCAGGATGAATAGGAGTGTAAATAACATTAAGGTTAGAAGAAGCAGAGCATGCCTTCTTCAATCAAAAAAAGGCACAAAAGTGTATTGTTTGGCTAGCTTTTTACTCAAGGAAGAAAGAAAGAGAAAGGTACAAAGAAAGGAAGAAGCAAGGGAGGGAAGAAAGAAGGATTTTACTTTATTACTTTCATGTCCCGTTTTTGTACAGCACTAGTTCAATGGCCTTCACACAGGACAAGACAGACACATCCAATTCATACCCAGAAAATGGTATGGATAAATCTGATAATTTACACATAAAACTGAACAAGCACAAAGTGTCAGCAAAAGGGAACAATTTCATAGGTTATGCTTATCCATTGCAGTCCATCATACCATTTGATCAATTTGCTAAACCTAATATTAAATCTCTAAATATTTGTAATTATTATACATTGTTCATAATGTTTTCCTCACTCTGATGTTTCACTTCTCTGTTTGGTATTTTGTCATATTCTTTCTGCTTCTGGTATTTACTAATTACATGTTCAGGAGATTTATAATCCCTTTTTTTTTAATAAAATATACAAATATTATATAAATCATTTATTTTTCAGTTGTCTCTCATGGTATATAGGTATTTAGGTGGAGTTGTGAGGTTTGGAGATTTATATTTGTATGTCGCTCCTACCATTTATTGATTTCAGACTTTGCATGTTTTACACAATTAATTTTTGATAAGTTATCTGATGTGATAAAATGTGCTTTATTGCCTATGCATCATGTTTTTGTGAATATTTTCAGTTTATTTGCTACTAAGTCATGTGTTGTGCACTGTCCATTAAAATTCTCTGGTCTGCTTAAAACAGGTGACTCTTGAAAATTAAATTCTATTTCAATAAAATGTACCCATATAAATATAAGTATAGTAAATTAAACAATATATATATATATATATATATGCAATCTAAACGGACTACTATTTATTTTATATTGGAAGTCTATTGCTGAATAAAGGGCACTTAAAATGGCTGAAATAGAAGTGTTCTTGAATGTACAGAGAACTTATTTTTCTACCTTTTTTTATTCCTCCTCATATTTCATGAATTGCCTGGCTCCATGCCCAAACACAGAGAAGGTAACATCTGTCTCCTGGATTTGCTTCTGGAGAAGAAAACACACCTACTCTATTTTGCCTCCAGGCTCAGTTAACTGGCAGATGGGCAAAGTCATAAAAATGGTCATGGAATCTGAATGATGTGTTATATTTTTGAATTACATATTTTTACTTTAAAATGAAAATTTGAATGAAGAATATTGTGCTTTTTCTAAAAGCTTTAATTGTTTTTTTTTTTTTTTCCTCTATTCAGAAAACAATTTCAGGTCTGATTATCATGGTGCTAATTGAATCTATTTGTTTTTCTTCTTGTTAGTTAGATAATTGATTTGATTTGAAGCAAAAATGGCACAATATTCTTATCAGAAGTGTGAATTATTAGTTATGTTAGAGATTTATGTATTTTTACCTACATATTATGTCATGTCTGTTTTATAAATATGATAGTTGAGCTGGTAAAGAGTATTTTCAAATTTTATCTTTTTTTTTTTTTTCTTATGAAGTTGGTTGTGGGTAAAGAAAACATGGTGATAATCTTTTACCTGAGATGATAAACAATGTAGTCCAGACTTTCCCTCAATTGACATACAATTGTTGGAGTGCAAAAAACATTCCAGAGTTCAAGAAGACTGGAAAAATGTTTATATAAATGCAGTTTATGTGGTGTTTAGCATTGTGAAGTTATGGTAATCCTTGATAATAAAAGCATATCTGTTCTCTCTTGACTTATATTGAAGGATGATGGTTATAACACATGACTTTTTATTTTCCAGGCTAGAGTTTATCATCTATCTTCAAGTGTCAAATAATGGCCTTATTTACATTTGGCATTTGAATTCTTATATTTGAATAAAAATCACATCAGTGTTTTATATCTACATCCACATGTAACGACACACATCTGTTGGCAAAAAATCTAAAACCTGATTGACCCTGTGTTGCTTTCCCATATTGGAAAGGCACATTGAGAGAAACATTAGATCCAAAACCTTCAGGTATGACGAGTTGTTCAATGTTACCTGTCATTATTGTTTATATTTAACCAAACTAAAGTATATCATAAATAAGTATAACAGAACCTGCTGCTAATAAAGTTAATCAGAAACTACTCAAAAAATTTTGCAGTTGCCATGAATTGTGGATAAAAAAAATTATCAGAACCACTTTCTTTTCCTTTTACTGAGAAAGCTAAGAGCTCTCACTCTCAGTAACTCCATCCTGCATGACAGAGCTTTGATTCATGGAATGGTGGCCTTGTGGCCAATCCGAGGTGAAGATATGGGATCATACCATTATGACAAAAAAGAGAGGTGAGAATCTGTCCATTCCCATATTCAGTAGATAGTGATGATGAGAAGAGAAGAGAAAAAATATGACAGACATAAGTAAGAATGGTTGTTATTGTAACAGAACAAACATTAAATTATGTAAGTATAAGACTTCTCATAAAAACACAAAATACAAAAACATTTATTAACATAGAAAACATTTATATTTGACACGTCAAACTAACACACTAAGTGTAAGACTATGAATTATAATAAGTCAAGAGCCATTCCTAGCTCTTTGAAAGCAGCTGAACTCCCCATCACTAAATGACTTTCTGTATGACAACAAAGCTCTTGTCAAATCCTGCATAGTTAGCACAGTCTTCCTGTAAACCCAAAGGAGCTCTAAAGATGACTAACTCACTGGTCCACCTGAGTTAGACACAACAACAACATCTGGATGTTAATTGGAAAAAACTAAGTAGGTCTGGAGATTATGCAATTTATCAGGAAGGCAAATGTTTAAGTAGAGTCATTTTAGACCAAGATCAATACCAAGTGAAACGTTGTTGAGGCAACACTGAGGAGGCCACAAGAAAAACATCTGAAACCAAGTTACTGTAACTATTGCATGTAAAAACTAATATCTGAACTGTAAATTCCTTATCTCAGCAAATTTATTTGCTAAGCCAATCAAATAAATAAGACATATTAACACAAAATACAAAAAAAAAAAAATTAATTAGTGTGGGCCATTTATTTAGAAGATTGTATAACTCTATAACTATCTCCTCTTGTGGCCAGGCCAAGATGACAATGCGGTTTTGACTTCTATAACAAAATACGTTAAGCAGCATTTATTTAATATAGTTGTAAAATAGTAACAAATACATAAAATGATTGGCAACTTCAATGGTAAATGTATTAAATATTTTTTCTTCTCTACTTTAAAATCTCTAAGCTTGCTTTTGCCAACTTTGTCCTTCAGTTAGTTTCACTCGACCAATATCATCATTAATAATGAACAAAAAAGATCTTGCTAAGCTATTTGTCGTTAATATTTCAAACAGACTTTTTATTAGCAGTGGACCTCCCTAACCTTTTACTTTTTTGCAGAAACCAGTACTGTCTATCACAAAAATGGGGCAATGCCAATTTTATCTAGGCATGTCAATCACAGATCTTCAACTGTTACATGATCTTGACAGCTTTGCTTAAACACACTGGTCAAATTTTGTCAGATTATTTTTTTTATTGTTTAAGTTGCACTCAAGTGGTCACCATTACCATTTATTTTAAGCTAAAAGCTTTTGAAGTGATCTATTGCAGTAGGAGTGTGCTATAATCTTAATTATGCTGCAATGAAAGCAATGTTTAGTCATTAATTTTTTTAGAAGCTTCAAATTATTCACTGTAAAAGTGACCACGAGAAGCACAAACGAAATGTATATTTTAAAGTTTACTTTTGCTCTTTTCTTTTTTTTTCTTTGAAGCACATGCAGACTCCCAAAATATTATCTTAATTGTTAAAATAACATTGCCATGATAAACAAACTAAATACAATCACCTAACAAAGTAAGTAAATCCATAGTAAAATATAGTCTAATTTAATGATTTAATATTTTAGTTTTTCTGTTGTGAGAAATCCTTATTTTTCTGTGTACAAGGTAAAACACAATAATGCTATCATTTTTTATCCGTAGGCTCAAAAGCTTGACAGGGGACAAACATCGCAACAAAGCAAATGGCCTCAAGGATTTCGTCACACATTTTGGACCTGTATTGAAAATTCAGTTGCTATTCCGTATAAAATTATACTGAATAATAATTCCTGGATGTTCATTCTGTAGATGAGTGATGGTTTAATATCTTGTTGATGTAGTTGACTGCTGTCTTGTCAAAGGTCTGTGCATGTTGAGGAGATCACATAGATTTGGATAATTGGTGACAAATACCACTTTAAACATGGAAAAGCTGGTTTGCAATTTGTGGAGACTGATTGCTATAATAGCAATATACATTTTTCAATTGATTTTAAGAACAATATAAATATGTAACATTTACTTATCTAGGTTTAACTGTAAACTGAAAGCATTTAACAAGTTAGCATAGCCATTTAGCATATTTGCAAAATATGCTAAATAGCATCTAGATAAAGTTTGTAGTTCCATATGTTATTGTAAAAAGCATGGTTTTGTGACTGCTGACTAACATTAATAAAATCTACATTTCTGGAGGATTTCTGCCATCCCAGATAATTCACTCAGTATATTGGAGTACTTATAAGCTTTGAATAATAAACCTAGAAAAGAAGAACAGGGAAAGACCAATGACCTTGATGTCAAGGTAACCTTACCAGGATGAGCATAGGGATCCTGATTTTACTTTGTTTTGATTCAGAGAGGCATCTGAAGGCTTAGCATAATGACTGAGAGCCAAATCTCAACAGGAACAGATGGGCTTTTCTAAATTTCAAAGCTAAGAGTGTGTTTCTGACGCTTTCTCCCATTACCCCCCTCCAAAACTAAAATAATGAAACAATTGATAAGGTCATTGGGGAGTGTTTAGTCACTGCTGAACACCTTTAGGAGGCGGGAGAAATAGAACTGTCTTGCAGAGGCATGGCAGCGTATCAGAGTGCACCAGCAGTCAAAGCGAGTTCAGGCGAGACGAGCTGTAAGTGGATCCTCCACCTGATGTCCACATCAGTTTCATCTGACTGATTTCTGTCTCCACTGGTCCCAGACGAGAGGCTGCGGAGGGGAATGGGGCACCTGCTCGTCACCAGCAGATGGCCGTAACCTATTCATTCTCACTTGTCTAATGTTTCACTTTCTGGTTTTTCGACAACTCTCTGCTTGGGCTGCACAGGGTTGAAGCTGTGGAACTGGAGCTTGCTGCAGTACCAGAAAGCTACAGTTTTAAATGTAGTCACTGTTTTTCAGATGTCCTGAGAAAAGTTTGTATCCTGAAATTGACCCACATCCTTCAGTCAACAAGGGGTGAAACTTTGCCAATGATATGCTTATAAGTTTGTCTTGAAATGACAAACTTATAGGCATAATGTATGACCTGAATAAAATCCTGTAAAGCTAAAACACAATTTGCCAAGGCTATAAATAAGCCAAAACTGTAGGAAAAAGCTGATTATAATTAACTTGTAGTATGACTTTATGAAGTTTTGTGCATGGACTTATCTGCTGTCCCATCATTGCTTTACTTTCAGCCAGAGGCAACAAGTTTGTATTGATCAATTTTATATGGAATGTCAGCCAAAATAACTGGATTCAAGGAGTATAGTTAAGGTTTTCCACTCATGAAAAAATTTAATATAAATTTCTAAGTTATCTTTTGATTTTTTCCACTCCTTCCTGTCCACCTGGCAAATCCTTAAAGTCTCATTTTACATTTCTTTCTTCTCACATGAAAAAGTTTTTCACTTCTTTTTTTTTCATCAAATTTTCAGCCTGAAGACAAAAGAGTGAACTCCTCCAAATAGGAAATTGATTGAAGAGATTGAAGAAAGTGGGATAGACAGCTGTTGGTGGCAGTGGCAGTGTTAGCAGAAAGTTGCAGAGCTCTCATCAGCCAGCTGCCACGACAAGCTGCCATAGCTGTCACTGGCCACAAGAGATCTTTTGCCAAGTTAAGGTAAAGGCCTACTTATTCAGTCCTATTAGGACTGGCAGGCCTTTAAACAGGCATAGGGTAGAGCTTTCAGCTGTCTTCAAGACTGTTGCACTGAGGCTACCTCATGCCACATGCAACAAAGGTCCCTCAGTAAAACACAAAGACCAACAGTGAGGACTCATGACAGGCTTCAGTATTAAGCATCGACTGGGCCTAAGTTAAAAGTAGCCCTGAGGCAAGCAGTGTTTTTCAGACTCTGATTTTTCCAAATATCATCTATTTTTTTGTACATTCAGCTTCACTTTGTTGTCCCTTTTTTAATTGTTCTATTACATCTAGATTTTTTTTCTATTTGGATCTGCTCATTTTTGTTTCAGTTAATTTTGTTTCTCTGTTCTCTGAACTATTTTTACAGTAGCCCATTGTATTGGTTGCGCCTTGACTGTGGAAAATTCTGATTCTAATGATGGTTTAGAAGAACATAAATGCCATTTTACAATGTATATAACTGATTTAGGTATGACAAAAGAAAAAAACCTGGGACCTCATGTATAAACATTGTGTATGCCCAAAAAATGTGTGGCACAGTATTTTACAAACAACTCGCCATGTGTAAAACTGAATGTTGTGTGAAAATGTTCAGTAATCCATGCAAATGTTTGACCTACCGTGAAAATGTGCAACAGCAAAGTGAGCCTTTTTAGATGAAAGTAGCAAACAACAAAGCACAGGGCTGAAAGATGGTGTAAAAGCAAGGCAGCCTACAACATGTTCAGGATAGAGACCCTTCAAGATCTCAAGACAGCTTGGACTGAAGAATGGGTAAAACCATACCTGACCTGCACATTGTATGTGACTAGTTTATCTATGCAGGAGACATCTTGAGGTTACCATTACCAAATATCTAATCTCTAATAACTTCCTGCTTAACTTTCCCAAAAATATTTTTTCACTTATGTCACAAAGTGACATATTTACTTGGCTGTGATACAAAATTTCAATAATATTCAGTGTCTGAATGTGGATCATATTAAATGTTTTAATCTCATTATACATTAAAGAGATACACATTAAATGTCAAATTGAATCCAGAAAAGCTGTTTAAATCCATCCCTTATTTTTGTGCAGTTTCAATTCTTTACCACATCTAAAGTAATCACAGTATCTCTGTCCTATGTTTATAGATGACCTTATTAACACTACAGAGATCCAGCTGTCAGTGAGCAAATCACACTGTCATAATAAAGACTATGTATCTTTATATAAAACCGTTTTGTGCCTGTGAGAAAACAAATAGGAGAAGATCAGCTATGTCATATGAAATTTAAAGTGCTGCAGAAGATTAGAGGTGATAACAAAATGTCATAAGATAATCCAAAAAGATAAAGTGGGTTGTGCTAATCATCATTCACTCAGACTCCACAGATGGAGTTACATGTTCTCCTATCACATAATTGATCACTTTTAAACTTTTTCACCATGCTTTTTGAACTTGCCTCTGCCTCTGTTTTGGTTATCTCAGCTTCAATCAGATTTTTGTGTTCTGACTTCGGTCTATTTTCAAGAATTGCTTTTGTTACACCATTGTGCTGGGTCTGTGTTAGTTGAGTCCTCTATTCCTGTGCCTTTCTACACAAAATTCATATGTTGTGCCAAATGCAGCAAAATGACATTAACACCTTATAGTTTCAGGTCAGAGTACCGTATTTTCCGGACTATAAGTCGCAGTTTTTTTCATAGTTTGGCCGGGGGTGCGACTTATATTCCGGAGAGACTTATGTGTGAAATTATTAACACTATTATATCATATCACATGTTATTTTCACACTAAACCGCAAGAGGGCGCTCTAGGCCTGTGTT
>CAEFZX010016729.1:0-15344 GCA_903066825.1 Alfaro cultratus | reverse complement strand
TATATATATATATATATATACAGTATATATATATATATATATATATATCATTTTTATAACAACTGAAGATTTTAAAGTTACTTGACTGTACTAAGAAGGCCAAGCTAAACGAAATGCCTAGTGTTAAGTCAATATTTGGAAGTGTGACCAACATAAACTGAACAGCTTCATTCACTTTCTACATTGTCAGTGGTAAAACAAAAGGCAGACTAAAATTCTAAAACGGTGCATAAAATAGACTTCATTCCCACATTTTCTGTTGCTGACTGGCCCAGAAATCGAGTTCGGTGGGAGAAATCCCCAGCGGAGCAGGGGAGGGAGATGGGAATCTAGTGGAATTGAGTTGGAAGGCAATGGCCATAAAGACAGACATAAAGAGATGGCAAAGGTAATATAATAGTAGATGTAGAGAGTGAAGGGTAAACCATAAAACGTGTGGCCAGGAATGAGACTTTAACTTGACTATCAGCTAGATTAAAAATTTTAAACTCAAGGGCGGCACAGAGTAGGCGTGGTAGGAGTGTGTCACTGGTCAGGAAGGGGGCCTGGAAAGAGTCTATATTGATTCGCCAAATGGTGGCAATTGTTAAAGAGCGCAGTGGTTGTGTTGGAATAAAAAAAAATAGAGAGAGAGAGACGGAAGTGAAAGAAAGAGAATGTTATGGCTCGAGGCTCATGACCTTCCAGCTCTGTGAAGGACACAGGAGCGCGAGGCTGAAAATCCTCTCTGTGTCTCTTCTTATGCTGTCTGCTCTCCCCTCTGCCGCCATCTGCAGCGCCTCGACTCTGCTCAGGGCTTTCACTGCTGATCACAGACAGGGTGGATGATTAAGCTTTCCTCCCAGGGGATTTCTAGAGGGATCCGCGACTAGTTGAACATGTTGGCCTAAACACGTCGGCAGTTTCCTGTTAACCTAAACGTTGTTTTCGATGCCTAAAAACTCATAATTACTTCAAAATTTTATGTCTCTATTTTGTTTTTTTTGTTTTTGTCTGCGGAGGTAGCCATTTTTTCATCTGCGCGATGATTGCCGGGCCAATGACTCTGGCAGGTTAACGAGTTTTTATTGTCACCCTCTAAACACTTCCATGGAAGTCAGTGGTTTCGCTCAGGACACCGGTGTCCTCACCACAGCTGAGGGGTTTTAAAGTGGACTATAGTCTATAAACAAAACCCCTGGATTGAGGCAAACTGCCGCAAAGTTTTCATGTGCAAGAGATATTTGTTGAAACAAACAGGCCAGGCCAGCTTCTAATCTACTGTTCACTATATTAGCTCCAGTTAGCAACATTAGCAGTAGCCAGCACAATTAGCAGTACACCATTAGAAGGAATGAACACCAAACATAGTAGCTAACACCATTAACAGGAGTTAATGGCATTAGTAGTAGCTAAAACCTTTAGCAGTACCTAAAGCCACTAGCAGTAGCTAAAACCTTTAGCAGCAGCTAAAGCCATTAGCAGTAGCTAAAACCTTTAGCAGTAGCTAAAGCCATTAGGAGTAGCTAAAACCATTAGCAGTAACTTACACCATTGGAAACTTAGCTGACAATGTTAGCAGTAGCTAAAACTATTAGCAATACCTAACATCATTATCAGCAGCTAACATTACTAGAATTAATTAACACTATTAGCAGTATCTGACACCATTAGCGGAAACTAACACCACTAGAAAGAGCTAACATCATTAACAGGAGCTAACACAAAAAGGATATGTTCACACAGAAGGTCTTGATGCTAAATTAGGATTTTTATCAGTTGTTTACATCTGGACAAGTCGGATAAAATGCATCGTAACCGTGCAGACTACAGGTGCTTCAAAAAATATCAGCTATATAACCAATTTAGCTCCACACATGGAGGAGGCACAGATCCGAATTGGGCCGTTCAGACTGCTGTGAAAAAGTCAGATATGGATTTGGATATGGAACAAAGCCATGGTGTCTTTAAGTTGGCCCAAAAGTTTAGTTTTAGTCTCTTCTGACCAGAGCAACTTCTTCCACTTCCTAAAGGCCTGTTTCACAAAAAAATTAAAATAAAAATCTCAGCTGTTCTGCATGATTTACTTCAGTTTCCTCACATAGTCTATAAACTCACACCACATGGCAATTTTTACCCGTTTTTTTTGTGACATCAGAAATATTTATTAATGGGAATTTATGTTCTGCAGCTACAAACTGGCAGAATAGAACAAAATCTGTGTTATGAGAAGCCTCCAGAAGTCGAGGGGAAAAATCCACCCTTGTGTAATTCGGATGGAGCGACCCTTTCTGCGTAATGCTTTAGTGCCTGCTCTAATTAGTAACTATGACTGGCAGCATATTTCTTTCCCTCTGCCTTGTAACACAATAGGTTTTCAGAGAAGAAGATGGAGGGGTGTCATTACTGTGCTCCACTTTCACCGAAACACACAAACACAGAAAAACATACCAAAATTATAAACGCACATCTACAAGTCTCTCTTTCTTCCCACCAGGCTTTATGCTAACGTGCCCACAGGGAGTGTATTCCATCGTGTGTGTGCGTGCGTGTGTGTGTATCAGGAGGACGGTGGCAGCAGTCTTTGAGTCTCCAGATCCCGGGGGACTTGGAGACTTAGTCGACTAGTGGTGCTGTTGGAATATAATGGCAATATTTAGCCTGAGGCGATGTGGACGCACACGCAAACACACAAACAGACACACTCACTCGCTGGCTGGCTGGCACTGACTGACTGTTCGTATATTTACCGTCAGCTTCTTAGGGAGTCGCTCCCCGCTTGTCTGCCCAGCAGATTGCACAAACCAAACATGCACAGTGAGCAAGTGATAAAAGAATAACCTGCAGATAATGTATTAATTATGCTTTTCAGCTGATGCACACAGCCTGTGGGAAAACATTATTAGCCAGCGTCTTCCACACCTGGAAGTGATGGATAAGGAGCGGCTTATTTTATCATACAGCATACTTATTAGCAAAAATGATCAATATTTAGTCTTTGTAGCAAGACGAATGTACCCAATCGCCGCTTATCGGCTTTTGTTTTTTATCTGAGAAAAGTTAATTTGTCAATATCCGGTGTCATGGTAATCATTTCATTTTTCTTTAAGGAGATATTAGTTGGAGTAAAGGGAAATGGTTTCAACTCTATTGTAATCATTATGTCTCATCACTTTTATGAATATATTTTCTATGTTTTCCAGCATTTTCACAAATATCAAAAGTAGAACAAAGAAAAAAAGTACATAATCAAAATATTAACACACCAAAAAACTGCTTAAACTTTAAATATAAATATCCATCATTTTTCTCTGGTGACTACAGTTGTTCATCCTCTCCGCTGTCTCCCCATGCATGCAGTGTGAGGGAGGTGTTGTTGCAAACTTAAAGTCTTAATGAAATCAACTGTCCTCTACATGCTGCATGGCTCGGTTTACTTAGATTATTTTTCCCACAATCAGAATAAACTCAACTTCACTTCTTTATTTTATAACCAGGATCAAAATGTCCTGAGTGTAATTTACCTTGCATCTGTGTAACTGGACTGAATTGTTGATGTTTTTGTGTACTAGATATTCACTGCTTTAAAAATAAGAGCCGTAATTGTTATCTGATTGCTGTTGTTGCCACTAGCTGACATTTACCCATTTTATATGTTATTTTTATGTTCTGAAACGCTGACACAACAGTTGCTAGCAGCGACACGATAGAATTAAACATTGTTTATCAACATCAGCCCAGTTTTATTTATCAGATGTATGACGTTATGTTATGTCGATATATTGTGCATCCTCTACTTTGTAAAATTTTAGGACATTTAGTCTTGTGAAGTGCTTTGAGATGTTACAGAAACTGATTTTTCTGAAATCGTCTGCCACCTAATGTACTAGTTCACCTAAAATGATTTAACCCCACCGGCCAATTAGGTTTAGCACCAAAACAAAAAAATCTAATTAGTTTCAATAACCAGATTTAAAAAAACAACAACTAAAAGCATCAATTTGTGTTTCATTTGTAGAAACTACTCAGAATCTTCTTGTACGCATAACCATGTATGTTGAACTATGCACACGTTTCTGGCTTAATTTGCATTTTGCCGACTGCTGCTAGTTTATGTATTTTGATCAACTTAATTTTAATTTGGGTTCAATCATTTTAGTTGCATGTGGGTTCTTAATATTCATCAAGACACAAATCTAGATTTTACAGAGATCCACCGTATTCTTTCAGCGGCAGAAAAAATATCTTTGACACATGTGATATTAATATTAATTGTGACTAAGTACGTTTTGGGAGCTGCAGGAAGGTTATAACCTCCCAGGTACTTGATTCTTTTTTTTTATTTGCGACTCAGGGCAGCTTTAAAGGCTCACGGCGTGAACTTTTAAAGGATGATTGAAACATCATCCTCCGCATAAGCTGGTCGTTATCTCACCATAATTTCCCTCTGGGATTAATAAAGTTTTGTGATTGTGAATTAGTAAAGGCAGGTCAAGGGGCTTTTATTACTGTGGTTCATACCTTCTTGCTTAAATGTCTTTCTTTTGGATTCATGATGGAGCAAAGGACCGTCCAAAAGTAAAACAGGAGTTGAACAGGAATAGAATCCCATAATATCTGTCCAGATTATTAAATTCCTGTCTTTGAATATGTCTACACCTGCATCTGTTTTACTCAGAAATATTTTTCATTCCTGTTTCTATTTCCATTTATCAACAGGGAGTTGTTATGACCAGCTCTTTTGTCCTTTCACAGGGCCAATTTTAATTAAAAAATGGACTAAATGTTAATGTGGATATAAAAATCATGCAGGAGATGAGTTAACTCGCTCAGAATGTTTTTTGGTTTTTTTGCAAATGTTTTTACTGTTTACTTCTTTCTAGAGGGTTCAGAATATTCAGTTTAAATACAACAAAACCTAAAATAGTCTTTTCTCTCTCTGTTTCATTCTTCTTAGGAAAATTACAATCAGTAATACTGTATTTTATCTAAGGAAGATCTTAATAGCTGTAAAATTAAGTTAAGAGAGTCCTAATTTCAAAATATTATCCCAAACGCTATTGGTTTAGTGAATTAGTTACTCAAATTGTGTCTTTTAGACAATTAAATTCATTGTTAAGTCAGATGTAAACTGTCTTAACAATGAATGCAGAATACAAAATTGATAATGGACATCAATTAAAAATTGCTGCTGCATGATAAAAGTTATACGTATGAACAATTTATCAGCACCTTTAATGGTTAGTATGTCATTAATGTAGAGGCACACATAGTGGTGTCCAGCTACGTGTTTTGATTGTTTTGCTTTATTGTTTGAAAGAATAAAATGGAAAGAAAACACATTATCATTCCCTATTGTGGATAGTAGTTAGATCTTTGTACTGTCATAAAATCACAAAGTACAATAAAAGTTGAAGTATTGATTACTGTGAAAGGCGATAAATGTCAAAAACGAAGACACAAAAATCACTATACCCACTTCCCTGAAATGCAGTTTTATTGTCCAAGGTTTAGGCTGACTGTCACTGTTTTCGGGTAGAATATTGCCATTATACTTCAGTAATCTATACCCATATTGTATCAGACAGCTATATATGAAGTATGAGCTTGGGAGGAACTGCTATTTAGCTTTAAATGATCAGTTTTGCTTACTGGACTAATCAGAACTTCCTCTTTGATGCAAACCTTCACTTTTACCAAAACCTGCTTCGTCCTCTTTGTATTTAAAGCTGCACTATGTAACCCTAACAAAAATATGTTTGTGTAAAAGTATGGTATGAGACATAATATGAAACAAATGAGCTCCTCCATCTCCTTTTAGTTCTACTATTGCAGTCTGCAGAAATGCACGGATCCTGGTCAAAAACAACCAATCAGATCCAGGAGGAGAGTCTTAGCACTGACAATTTCCCTTGTGTTTGCTGCTCAATGTGCTAATGGCTGAGAGAAACAGCTTACTGTTACAGGAAAACCATTAATCCGGGTGACTATGCTAACCAGCCTTAGGATCGCTAGTTAGCATAGCTGTAGCTTAACAAATAGCAAGCGGAAGGTCATGAACTCAATAAGACCCTCCCCCTGGCTCTGATAGGTTGTTTCCGATTGAGTGGCGTATATCTGCAGGTACTGGGAGGAGGCAGAGGAGCTCAATTTGTTTCACAGATTATCTGTCTTATACTGTCACAATATAATAATAATTTCAACAAATATCATTCGTATATATTTATATATATATATATAACACATTTTTTTTAATAGAAGTTATAAACTGTAGCTTTAACCATCATAAGATGTTGATACCTGGTCCAGTGACCTGCAGACCTCCTTTTGGTTTTGACTTGACTAATTCAGCACCTTGGACAGCGCCCAGCTGTGCCTTCCATGTGGAGCTGTGAAAGTGAAAAAGGGACATACTTTGTCTTTACCTCCAGTCAGTTACATCTTATATCACCGAATCTTTCCATTTTTTATTTATTTATTTATTTTTGCAACATGTAAACATCTTCTGTCGACCTTCACAAAGTCAAAGTAAGAGCAAACTGTCTTCTTAAACAAAGACATCATTCTTCACTTGAGAATTCAGTAACGCTGCTTTGTATTGTGGTGCTAAAATGTGACGCTTCTGCTGACCCGGTAAACTTTTCTGTTTTTCTTTTTCACAAGAGCAGAAAATTCCAAAAAGCAGGATGAAGTTTTTATTTATTTATTTATTTTTTGCAGATGCTCTGTCAAAGCCTAAAGTGAAAACAGAATCACTTGCTCATTCAAACAAACTCTCACTTTCAACCACAAACACACACAAACAGTCTTCCATTCTCTGTGGCCCAAGGTGGATTTCTAGAGGTGCATACATTTGCATACATCTGCATGGTTAATGAGTTTTGGGAGATCAAGCGATCTGAGCGGCCCTTTGTGGGTATTTCTTTCTATTATTGTGTGCGTGCGCACGTGTGTGTGTTAGTGGAGAGGAGGGGCGGAGGGGGCACCTCCATGTAAATATCACCCACTGTGTGCTGGCACCCGTCACAGATGGTCGGGGGCGAGGGCGCCCTGTGGGCACAGGATGCCTATTTCTGTGTATCTGTGTGCTTTGAGGCTGCAAGGCAAAGAGTGTGACCCGGTGCGTGTGCATGCGTGTGTGTGTGTGTGTGTGAATACTTTGCACTTGATGTGTTTGTGTGCCATTAACTGTAAGAACTTGTTATGAGCTTGTTTGTCCCTGCGCTTGTTGCAGAGGGTTCATTTGAGTAATTCAGTGTCTGCGCGCATGTCTGTTTCAATGGCTGCAGTCACATGATGACGATATGTGTGTGTGTGTGCGTGCGTGCGTGCGTGCGTGCGTGTGTGTGTGTGTGTTTTAGACTCGCTGCGGAGCGCGCACGCCTGTGCTCGTGTGGCTCCCAGCATGCAGTGTGGCTATGATGGCCCTGTTTTGGATGATTGATGTGTTGGAGGGAACAGCGAGGAGCCCAGGTTGGGCCAGAGCCTCAGTCTGACACGCTGCTACTTCCCTGCTGCTTTACATATGTAGACGCAGCACGAATCCTCCTCCCCTCCCATCTGACTCTGCCTCAGTCTCACAACTCAGCCAACACTCACAGGTTCTTTTTATTTTTTTATTTTTTTTTTAGGAGGGGTGGGAGGAGGGATTTTATTTTGAAGCTTTCTGTTTATTGCAAGAGAGAAGACTAGAGCTGCTGCCTGACGGACACTCACATGCACACATCAGTTTTCACATGCAGATGTGGAATTTGTTTTGGTTCCTGAACACGATCAATAACAACTCTCGCAAATAAGTTGAGCCTGACAAAGGCTTAATGGCATCTTGTTGTTTTTCCCATGTTTGACTCAAATAATGCCCCAGACTTTTCATGTTATTAAAAACAAGAAACATGCTTAAAATTTCAATGAGTTGGTCAAAATATATGTCACATCAAAACATCGATTTTGTTTAGTCCCATTTTGAGTCGGATGATGATTAAGCTAATCTCCGCCAAATATGGAAAATGGTATTTGTTTGGTTTCTGATTTTGTTTGTGTTTGTATGGAAGACAATTAGAGCCACAAAATGAAAAAGAATTCTGACCTTAAAACTGTTGTATGTAGCTTTTATAAAATTAACTTTTTACATGTTTGTTAAAGCTGTCACTATGTTGTGATAGTACGTTATGAGGCAGCCAGTGGCTGTGCTAACTAGTTGTAGCATAGCAGAGAGCAAGGGGCAGGATTTGAGCGGTGCATACATGAGGGTGATTGGCAGCTCTAAGATCCTCCTAATGGCTCTGATTGGTTGTTTTTGACTGAGCTATGCATTTAAAAACACAGTAATAAAAAAGATAGGAGCTCCATCTTTCTCTGTCTTATCTTATACTGTCAGAATACCAAAAATGTTTTTGCAAATATGTAAAAAAAAAAAAAAAAAAGTTTTTGTTTTTAAATAAAAGTTACACACTGTTTGGAAGAGGATTAGACTTTTAGTTTCTCACCAGCTGATTACAACTTAGGGCAAGTCAACATTTGTACCACGTAGGTATTATAATAACATCTAGCTAATATCTGTAGATATTAGTTTCATTATTTAAAATTACATTGAATATACTCATTTTTTTCCTGTAAATTATTTGTTATATTTGTTTATCCATATTGCTTGCCTTTATTTTCTTTACCAGAGAATGAATATCGCAAAAATGCAACAGCCTTCATAAAACTGACTTATAAGAAAATTCTTCACAATATCATAACGGTGAATTGTACTCCAAAATGCTGATTAATTACTTTATTAAAGGCCTTCAAAGTTTGTAGAAACGGTTGTAAATCTAGAACAAGCAGCAGAACTGTCCTCTGGTTTTTAACATGACACAGAGCTATCAGATCAATGTGGCATTAAATAACAGAATAGTGAAGGTGGTGCAGAGCATCTTCCCCTAGTGGCCTTCTGAAAAACAACAACAACATGGAGCATGTTGACCTGGAAATGATCCAGTCTCTTTTTGAATCAGAACCACCATGAAGAGCTTTTCCTCTCTCTTGTCTCCAGGTCTGCGTCTGTCTCTACCACCAGTTCTCTCTTTGTCTTCTTCTTTCTTTCTCGCTAAAACTGTCTCTTCCCCTCTCTGTTTTTGTTCTTTTCATGTCTGTGTCTATCAGACTCCCACTCTCTCTCTCTGACTGTCTTTTTTTTTTTATCTGGTGTTTGCCTAACTCAGTCTCAGGATCTCTTTCTAAACTCCTTTCTATCACATGGTCTCACTTTCCTCTCACCCATTTCGATATCCTGCCATCTCTCTCCCATCACTAATCCCCCGCCCCGCCGCCGCCGCTGCCTCTTTTTTTCCTCTCTGTAGTTTCTCCCCGGCTTTGAAAGCCTTCCTCTCTCCCTTCTTTATTTCAGCTTTTGCTAATCCCTATATTTTCTTTTGTCTCTCTTGAGTGTAGTTTGTTTCTCCAGCCCAGGCTTGGTTTGCCTTTGCTAGTGGCTCTTGCATTATTGCAGAGTGAATAAATGCAGTAGAAAATGATTTCTGGAGGTGTTTTACCGTGAAGACGGTGCACACAAACACTGAAAAGCCATTTCATCAGCGTCAGAGACGTCAAGTTACCTACAAAATTAACTATCGCCCCAATTAAAAGTAAGCGCTGCGACTCAAAATACTGGCTTGATCGTATTTCCCGGCGACAGCGGGGTTAAGACTTCTCACACAGCCATGTCAGCCTTGTAGAAAGGCATGCTGGGAGGCTGGGAGGTATACAAGCCTTATTGATCCACCTGTCGCATCCAGCTGTTTGTTTACCAACAACAAATCAATGCAACTCTCAGCTGGGGAGCAACCAGGCCTGGCCCCAGATCTGCACTGAGCCCTCTCACACACAAACGCACACAAAACACCAAGCGCAGTTCAACACAGAATACACACAAATACTGCATACCTTCTCAATGCAGATATTACCGGTATATACGATTCTTGTATTCGAATCCTTATTTGTCATTTTCCAAAACATAAGAATCTTTGTTTGTCTAAAGGCGCTAAACAAAAAACCATTGATATCATCTGAAAATAATAATATAAACTTAAGTGTATTTGAAACTTTATCTCATTTATGTATATTATTAACAATTTGGGACCAAATACTCACCCTTGTGGAACACCACAATTTATGTCCATGTGAGCTGATTAGTGCAAACTGTTTTTAAGAAACTCATCGCCCAGTTCTGGTCAGTGGCATCAAATGCTTTCTATAAGCCTATAAACATTCCTGCTGCATATCTTTTTTTTATTCTACAGCGTTTGAGATGTTGATTTTTCTTTTCTGTAACCATGCTGAAAAGTCCATTTATTTCAGGAACGAGGTAATTTTTTTCACCACAGAATCACAGCTTTACTGTTAAATCATTTACTCGACACTGTTTATTATTTCATATTTCCTGTAAAACCAAATATAGTTGATGACAGGGTCTTTACTCATTGTGCTTGATATTGTATCTAATCTGCATTTTTAACTCAAGTTCAGTAGTCCTGAATGCAGTTGCAGCTTATTGACAATTCGGCTGACTTTAAATGCTAATTTTAGATTTTGATTTAAAACTGGTATTAAACACAAAGTGATCTGAAACTGTTAGCTAGAACTGTTAGTTGCTAGCTGAATCAACAACTCAAAGTTGTTGATTCAACCTAATGCCGGTGTGCTGTTTTACAGTGAAAAATTTCACCTGCCAAAGTGGTTCCTCCTCTTTTTATAATATGCTTTTTTTTTTTTGCTGGTGCAAGATTTTCTCATCAATCTCTTTTGATGGAAAAATGACATCTTTGCTGCTGTGTTTATTTCTAGGTGGCTGACCATAAAGGCAGTGTGTGGAGCTGCAGGAGGCAGAGTGAGGAGGAGGCTGCCGGCGCTCTGCTCAGCGCTGCACTCATCCTGTACGGCACCCACCGCCCACACAAGGCCATCCTCGGTATGTGAAAGTGTCGGCCTCTTTTAGTACTTTGAACTCGCGCAAACGGAGGTGAGCGTGCGGGCGAGGATGCCGGAGAAGTGTGACAGACACCAAGCGAGATTGGAAAGCCTGACAAATTATTCATTTCATGACTTGATTTCAGAAATTTCTTATGTTTTGATTTGTTTGTTTGTTTGTTTGTTTGTTTGTTTATTTGTTTGTTTGTTTATTTGTTGCATGACTCAAGCTGTGTTGATGCAAAAGACAAATATGCCATCTGATTGTGTATTTTGGGATAGTTTTGTTTTTGTAAGTCTAATTTTTCTTTTAAAGGTACGTGAGCATTTAGAATCTTTTTTGCATGTGCAATCTTTTTTATACTCCCACTCAAAATGTGTTTTGCATATTACTTTTGTAATTTGATTTCAGATTCACTTTATTTTGGTAAATTGACAACATGACAAAATCACAGCACAGCAAAATACTATTTTATAAACCAATAATTTCTACATTTTTCTTTTCTCTAGTATTGAAACCCCTTCAAAATGTCTTACCTTACTTTTTTTTAATAAATGAATAAGTTATTTCATGTCCTGTAAATTGAAAACTTAGAAATGGAGTGGTGATGTTTTTTTGTTGGTTTTTTTTACAATTTTGCACAAAGAAAGTAAATTGATATCTGAAGGAGTGTGGCTCCCATAGTAAATAACACAAATAACCCCGAAAAAGTTAGTGAAAAACATTTTTTTTAGATTTTTTAAATTATTTTTTTAGAAGACTTTTAACAGATTTCAACAACTTGTAATCAATAGCATGATTGCACAAAAATTTTATTGATCAAAATTAATCAGAATCAGTGTTGCTCCTGGTTGCTGAGCAACAAAAAAGTTACATTGCAGGGTTTCTTGTTTCTAAACTCAAACAAATTTTCTTCAACCGAAACAACTTTTTCTTACTAAACAGCCAATGAAGGGGTTAATAATTCTGGAAAATGATTAATGTATCTTTACGATAAAGTAATAATGGCATTTATTTACCAAAACACCCTTTTAAATTTGTTGATGTGTAATATATTACTGGCCATTGTTAGTATCCAAACGATACAGGTGGAGCACAAAACGAAGGGACTCCTCTTGTTCCAAATGTGAAGATTTGAAATATCACTATGACAACATCAGAATTTTTATGAAAACCTCAGAGAAGCGTCACCACCTGATGCCTCCCCTGCAGCGGCTGGAGCTCTGTGGTCAGCCGAGTGACCACAGGGGCCCTGATGTGTAATTACAGTGTGACCCCTGGCTGCCCCCTCCCTGGTCTCACATGCACCTCGTTAGCGGCAACCCTAAGCCAGCTGGCCCCGCGCCTCTGCTGGGGGGTTTTGGGGAGACCCTGAATCACACTTTCCTCTGTCAACTTGAGCTGCTTGCGGCCAAAAAAAAAAAAATAAAAGTCACAGTCTTCCACAAATATTGATTGATTGAACATTTGTATTAATTTTATTTACTCCTTTTCTCTTATTTTTAGCAAGATTTTGTTGAAAATCAGACTAGAGGAAAAAAAGACTGTGATAGAAGATGGAATATGACAGGAAACTGGTGGAATTTCACAGTGGGAGCCTTTTCTCCCTCTGAGAGTGTGTGTGTGTGTGCGTGTGTGTGTGTTTGGGGAGGGGAGGGATCTTGCTCTGTCTTCTCTTTTTGTCAAAATGTTGATCTCTCTGTTGATAATTCAATGGTTCCCCCCCTCTTTTCCTCTCCCCCTCTCTCCATCTATCCATCCATGTATCCCTCTCCATGTCTCTGGATCTCACCCAGGTTCAAGCTGATACTCAATCTGCTGTCCACACACACGCACGCACACCCCCACACACCCACGCACACACACGTTTCTCTTGCTGTCTTTGCAGAGACTTTCCATTGACTTCCATTCATTTCTACTGCAGAACCCTAACCCAAACTCAATTCACACTTTGGACCTAAACTTTACCCCAAACCCAAAAACAGCATTTCTTCTTTGGAGCATTGAGTCCCCACTATGTAATATGTGCCAGGAAAATGGTCCCCACAATGCATAGAATACAGAATACACACCCACACACAACAGGCTTCCCTTTAATCCCAACTCATTTGCTGTACATGTCAGAAGAACAGAACTTGGTTTCACATTCCCACAATCTTAACTGTACAGCAACACAAGTAAAAAACATGTCTGAAGAGTGGACCGAAACACCAGTGATTGAAGAGCTTGCCAACATTTTACATGAAAATACTTTTGATGACATGATGCAAAGGAGACTGGAGATGGAAAATTTTGAACTGAACCAGATTGTGGAATGTCTGCGATGTAAGATCGAGCGCATCGAGACTTACACAAGTGCTTGCAGGCAACAAGACCTGCGAGCACAATATGCTGAACTGGAAAGACAAAACAAAGAACTTCGTGCACACCTCGTGTCAGTTCGTGCAGAGATGGATGGGACAGAGTGCAAATATGCAGAAACAAGAGATGCAGTGCATTTTTTTGAAGTTGTCCAACAATCGCTCAGGAGAAAAGTGCAGAAGCTTGAGGATGAGCTGAGGGAGACAGAGCTGGAGATCGATCAAGAGTCTGTAGAATGGGTTGATCTTGGGGATGAACTGGACTATTTTAACAGTCAACATAAGAGAGCTTGTAAAGAAATGCAGAACTTGTCCAGGCAGAATACGGATTTAATGAACGAAAATGCTCTTCTAAGAGAGAGGCTGCGTGAACCAGAACAGGAGGCGAACCAGAGACCAGAATCAATTCTCAGAAAACTTGGTAGGAGGGTAGGTGCGGTTTTACAAACAATGTATCAGACGGGAACCCTCAGATACTGGGTGCCACCATGGATATTCTAACTCCATGGTGGTCCCATGGGCCCACCACCTGTGAGAGGGGCCAAAGGGGTCGGGTGTAATGTGAGATGGGTGGCGGCCAAGGGAGGGGGTCCTGGCGGTCCGATCCTCAGTTGAAGAAACTGGCTCTTGGGACGTGGAATGTCACCTCTCTGGTGGGGAAGGAGCCGGAGCTGGTGCGTGAGGTTGAGAGGTTCCGGCTAGAAATAGTCGGTCTCACCTCGACGCATGGCTCTGGTTCTGGAACCAGTCTCCTTGAGAGGGGCTGGACGTACTTCCACTCTGGAGTTGCCCACGGTGAGAGGCGTCGGGCAGGAGTGGGCATACTTGTTGCTCCCCATCTCGGCGCCTGTACGTTGGGGTTTACCCCGGTGAACGAAAGGGTAGCCTTCCTCGGCCTCCGGTTTGGGGGGACGGGTTCTGACTGTTATTTGTACGGGCCGAACAGCAGTTCAGACTACCCACCCTTTTTGGAGTCCTTAGAGGGGGTACTGGAGAGTGCCCCTCCTGGGGACTCCCTTGTTCTGCTGGGGGACTTCAACGCTCACGTGGGCAATGACAGTGAAACCTGGAGGGGCGTGGTTGTACACAGAGCTTTAACTCCCATCTCCGGCAGAACTTCGAATACATTCCGGGGGAGGAGGGGAACATTGATTCTGAGTGGACCATGTTCTGTGCCTCCATTGTCAAGGCGGCTTATCGGGGCTGTGGCCGCAAGGTTGTCGGTGCCTGTCGCGGCGGCAACCCTCGAACCCGTTGGTGGACACCTTCGGTGAGGGATGCTGTCAGGCTGAAGAAGGAGTCCCATCGGGCCTTTTTGGCCTGTGGGACTCCGGAAGCAGCTGATGGGTACGGGTGAGCGAAGTGGCATGCGGCTCAGGTGGTTGCTGAGGCAAAAACTCGGGCATGGGAGGAGTTCGGAGAGGCCATGGAGAAAGACTTCCGCACGGCTTCGAGGCAATTCTGGTCCACTATCCAGTGTCTCAGGAGGGGGAAGCAGTGCAGCACCAACACTGTTTACAGTGGGGATGGTGTGCTGCTGACCTCAACTCGGGACGTTGCGGGCCGGTGGGCAGAATACTTCGATGACCTCCTCAATCCCACCAAAATGCCTTCCATTGAGGAAGCTGAGCCTGGGGACTCTGGGTCGGGCTCTCCAATCTCTGGGGACGAGGTCGCCGAGGTGGTTAAAAAGCTCCTCAGTGGCAGGGCCCCGGGGGTGGATGAGATCCGCCCGGAGTTTCTTAAGGCTTTGGATGTTGTAGGGTTGTGTTGGCTGACGCAACTCTGCAATATCGCATGGACATCGGGGGCACTTCCCCTGGATTGGCAGACTGGGGTGGTGGCCCCCCTGTTCAAAAAGGGGAACCGGAGGGTGTGCTCCAATTATAGAGGGGTCACACTCTTAAGTCTCCCTGGCAAGGTCTATTCAGGGGTCCTGGAGAGGAGGGTCCGTCAGATAGTCGAACCTCGGATTTCGGAAGAGCAGTGTGGTTTTCGTCCTGGTCGTGGAACACTGGACCAGCTCTACACCCTCAGCAGGGTCCTGGAGGGTG
>CAEFZX010016727.1:57500-130244 GCA_903066825.1 Alfaro cultratus | reverse complement strand
CAAGACCCTGGACATACTCAGTTACCCTCCAAAACTCTACTCCTGCAAAACACAAGTAAGATCAAACCTGTTATTTTTCCTGAGATTCTTCCATTTCCTACGACCCCTGAACTCACCACTCTGCTCTCATCCTTCAGTGAACCATTGCCTCCCGTTACCGCTGAATTCCCGGACCAGACCAGCATTGCACATTCGTATTATTGTTGTCCTTAAAATAAATCTACTAAACTGATTTACCCTCTCCTGTGTTGTGTTCTGCATGTGGGCTAGAAAATAAGAACCCATCATGGCAGATGAAGATGTTTTTGAGCTTAGAAACCCTGCAAGACTTTGCTGCATATCTCGTTAATTATACTTGTAGTAATATTTGTTTTACTGAAAGCATGAACAACTATTACGTTTTGGTTTGTGATTATTACGATTATCTATTGAAGACCTCCTTTTACTAACACAGTTACTAATATATTTCCAAATAAAGTAAACTTGTGTGAACCCAAACAGACCAAGACAAACATCAACACTCACTGATTGAGCTAATGTGAAATTTATTTGAGCATATAGTCAGATACCAAGTATAAAAATACCACAATGATTAAATTTGGAAAAAAACAATCACAAAGATGGGCAAAAGTTGAAAAAGTGAGGTGTTATTAAAAACCATATAATATGCACACTACATTCCTGTTTAAAGGAAACGTAGTACATCAAGGTTTTATTGTTTTTTAGTCCCACAACTTCTATGGGTTTGTATGTGATGTATGAGTGATTATAAGATGCCTGAACTCTGGAGTCATGTTTGCTTCCCAACAATCTGACTCACTAATGAAACATATAAAAAATAGTTTTTGTGTGTGCACTCACTTGGTTATTTTGCCACTATTTTGATGTTTCTGAACTTGATGGGTGTTCTCTCTGCATGTTTGCAAAAAAGTTTCATCTGTTTTTGGTTTTGCATACCCTTATTCATATCACTGCAAGGTTAAAGTGCGTGCATGTGTGGTTATATACATTACAAGTATGTGGCTCTGTGCCCACAGCTGCGCAACATGGGAAAAAGCTGCTATTTCTCAGCTCGAAGATCTGCAACTAACTTGAGTTCAGAGAAATAAACTGACCTTCATCTAAATGAAGACAGCATATTCTGCAGAAGCGCTCGTCATCTCCAGAGCATGTAGATGTTTGCAAAACTGTTAATACTGCGCAAACCCTCTCACATGGTGAAACCCCAAACTTCAGTTATTGGAAATTTAATGTGACAGACGAACACAAAGTTGTTAAACTGTGTAGGATTATCCACAAAAGATTGTCATCCCATCAAAGTTTTTTTTTTCTTCTCAAGTACACTGCCTTAATTTGAATATGTTCTGTGTTTTACACCTACCATTGTGTTTTATGCTGTCTGTCTAGACTAGGACGATCTCACAAAGGGGATGTTGGACCTCAATGAGTTCTTTCCAGACTAAGGAATATAACAGCATTTAGTTTAATGCCTCAAAGTGGGGAACTTTGGTTGTACCAGCAGTAAGTAAATGGAAGCATGCATATCCAAACTAAGCTAGAAGTATATATGGAACCATAAAAAATAGAAAACCAGACTACTATAACCCTGTATAGTCATTAAAAACAGGATTCTCAGATTAAAAAATGTCAGATTAAAAATCAATTTAATGAGCTACTTAATTAAAAACAATATGAATAAGATGTGTATATTTGTGCATAGAAAGCAGCAACAGACTATAAAAAGATTTAATTGAAAAGAACAATAGAAAAGTTAGTTACATATTAAATAGACTTAAAGTCTGTTTTAGTTTTCATCTTGAGTTTCTAATCAACAGCACATTTGTAACACAAAGAGTCGGTGGAAAAAAGCTTGCATGGCTTCCAATAGCACTGGTTCAGCACTATTTATTGATGATGTGACAGAAGATAGATACAGCTCCATGAATCTTCGAAGGTTCAGACATGTTTTTTTGGTCTGAGCTGCCAAGCTCACTGTGCTTCACAGCTGAAAAAGAAAGCTGAACTTTTCAATGTGGAAGAAAGATTTTCTGTGAAGATCACTCGCAACTCACCGATTCAATTACTGAGACTAAACACTCTGATTTGAAATGTGGCTCAAAGTCTGAACTTAAATCATGTTGTCATGTTTTCGTTTAAAGCTACAGTGTGTAAAATTTGAAACGAACACAACTGGAAGGTGCTTTAATAAATTATATATTTGGAAACTAACTTTAAGCAAAGCACCAGATTGTCAAGGGGATGTAAAAAGAATGACGTAAAAGCAACTTCTTCAGTAAAGTGACTCTATTCTGCTGTAGAAATAAAATGAGTATCTCTGGAGATCTGGGTGTCTTGGTGGTGAATGGCAGAAGCCCTGTAATGGTGCCTCTCTAGAGTATCTTTATTTTGTTTAACCATTATTTTACCAGGAGGTTTCTTGAGATAAAATCTCTTTTTTGAGGCAGTGGTTCAGATCCAGGTCAGGATCTTGGAAAACATTCTGCTACAAATCGAGCAGCTCCACAATTCTCTTTGTTATCTTGTCTGAATATTTTTGACTTTCTAGTCATATCAAACTAGAGAGCAGCGTATTCCAGGTGTTCCTCCAATGACTTAAATATGTCATTTAAACTATGAGAAGTTTCCAAAGCCATGAAGTCCTTACCTGGGGTTTTCCTCAAAAGACAGTAATCATTCTCTCTGGAAACTTCTGGATTCAAAGAAAGTTAGAGTAAAATCTCTAAGAAAAATGTTCTCACTCAGATTTCTGGCAGTTAGCAAATGGAAATATTATCTTTGAATTAGCTTTAATATTTTCAAGTTTGACTTTGTGTTGGATGAGGATATGAGAATTTTAAACGATTCTGAAATCTATTTTAAGTTCTGATTTTGCTTTTCTTGTCAGAGGGAACGGCTGACAGAGTAGACTTTGGGCCTGACCCAGAACCTCCTGTAGGGATTGTATATCTGCTGAGCGTCAGTGGGAGAGGGAAATCTCAGGGTTTCTGTCCTGGACCTGTTACCCTGCCTCCTGATCTCAGATAAACAGCAGACAATGGATGGAGGGAAATGTACAGGAAGAAAATAATGCAAATATATTATAAGTTTTGTCTCTGAGTATGTTTTCTTTAAATACTCAGAGACAAACTGTGATTTTGTACTTAAAGTACAAAATCACAGTCCCTGAGACACAGGGTGGGCTTTTTCATACGTCGACTCAGACATGTGGTTCCAATGGCGTTTGTAATGGAGGAAGCAAGGGTGTAGTCGGTTGTAATCTTTTCAAACACAAAACACCCCTTTAAAGGATGCTCCTGTGACCAATCAAATAGATATCTGATATCACTTCCTTACCTAATTAAAATTTGATTCGTTGCAATTGTCTTTACATGGTGCATTTATAGTCCTGGAATACCCCTGCTCCGACTTTCCAGACAAATTGTTGGAAAGCAGTTTGTCAAAAACCGGCCCATCGGTGAGTCATGAGCAGGGCAGACTCCCATCACTTGAGCCAGCTTACAGTCACTGAAATCCCCAAAAGCATAAGAGGAGAATCGAGTCTTATGTTCTTTATTCTGTTAATTATGGATGCTTTGTTCTGGCATCTGCTGTAGATAGTTTAATTATGAATGAAGCAATGCAATCATCTTCAACACAAACACGCCCTCTCCTGGCAGACGGTTTACAGGATTTCCTTTTAATCTTCCATTGTGTGCCGTCAGCAGTTTGACTTCTGACCCCGGGGATGGTCTGCGCATGGGTGCCAGGTGGCCGGTTTTCATTTAACAACCAGTGTCTGCAGGTCAGTAATGAGTGTGGGTGTGAAAATTGATCCATATTCATTCCTCCCATGATGGGTTTTAGTTCCTCCATCACTACCTCAACCTCATGTTCCTCCCAGTATCCTTAACTCGCCTCTTTTGCCGTCAGTGACTCACTGAGTGGGATGGGGGCGATGGGTTTTTCCTCTCTTATTTTTGTGGCTGCAAGTGTTTGTATAACATTCACTGGAAGGTGTTTGCCAATAAGTATCCATTAAGCTATTCCAGCCATACATAAAGGTATAATCTGGTGTGGTTATACCTGTCGGAGGATTGCAGTAGATCTCATTTACCGTTAAGTTAACTATAACCAAATAACTTACAACTGTCATCTTACAATGTTTAAGCTGCTTTCAATAATTTGATGTGGCTAAAAATGTATTTACCAAGAAATACCACAAATGAAAAACAGCACACAGCAACAGGAAGAGATATCCATAGAAAACAATTAGTTGCAGAAACACATAACTGTTAAGCTCTAATTGTAAAATTTAGAAAGACCAGTATGATTAACCTTAAATGTCAGCCTCAATTTTGCCTGGAGCATTGCAATACGTTTTATGGGTCTATAACACCCTGGCTAACATTTTTCTTGGCCAGAACCTGCAGGACACGAAACCCTACTCTACTTTTTTTTTTAAATTCATTGCTTTCAGTCATGTTTTGAATTACATTTTTTTCTATAGGTATTTCGGCAAACTTCATTAAACATTTGCTTTTCTGCTAATGCCAATGATTTATGGCAGTTAGTGCAACTGTGGGAAAAGGGAGCCGAGTGATGCAGTTGTCATCTGGTTTTATTTACGTGCTACACTCATGTCACCAGGACTCATGCTGCTTCTCAGAAGATGTTCACACTACAGGAGAGAAAAATCTAAAACAGGCACAAGTGAAGGCTTCAACAGGCTCGTATTTTAACCCTTTCATGCATGAATTATGATCCTTTGTGTCAGGAATTTTTTCCAAATTTTTTGGGGATTTTCTTAAGGCATAAAAAAATGGTAGGATTTTTTTTTTTTTTGTAAAAGATATCTTTTTTAGGTGATCAATTGTAATTTTTTCCAAATACAAGGTTGTTATTTGAAAAATACATCAGTAGTATTGTTCTTTAGGGGTTATCTGATGTCACAATACTTTTTTTACCTGCAAGAGTTGTCTACAGTAGAAGGAGGGACAGGGTCGGTTGGCATGCTTTTTTGTCTTTCGGCCATATTGGATTTAACAAAATAAAAATTTTTTTTGGGGGGGGGGGGTGGAAAATCCACAATCACAAGTAAGAAGGTGCATCTGACTTCATGTAGGAAAATGGGAAAGCATTTACCATATGAATGGTTTCTGTTAGCAAACAGCCATGAGGGAAACAAACACACACCGACCTTTAAAAAGGCTCATTGGGGTACATTAAATTCTCCACAGCAGGACAACTGAAAAAAAAACAACCAAAAAACGAACAAAACCATATTCAGTCATAGAGCTGTAACATAAAACACAGCATAGGAAATTGTTATTATTTATTCAGCTGTATGCAATTTCCTCAGAAACATGCCCTCACAGGTTTAAATCATTCAACAAACTAATTTTCCCACCCACAGTTGTCAGGTTTCAACATTTTCTTTGTTTTTCACTTAAAGTCAGAGGTACAGCAGATGCTGTAGTTTTTCACAAGACATTTCGAATAGAAAATAATGATTTATTGAGTAACATGTAAGATTTCCACCAATGAAGGCCAGCACTTGAAGATAAACAAGGTTACATATATATGTATGTATAAATATATAGACTTCTGTCTCTGTTGAATAAAAATAAAGCAAGTTAAAACCAAAACAAAGGAATGAATAAGTTCACAGTAGGAGACATTCCTGCACAGTAAACAATGACAACCTGCAGCACAGATTTTTCTGTCATGTGTAGACTTTCCCTTTGACATGTTTGACTATTTAGCTTCAGGACAAATAGGCCCCGCATCCATTTTTTTTTTTATGTGTGTCAGACGAGTAGTAAGTAGTGACAGGGCCACAAAGTGGAAACCAGTCCACTAATGGCATGTGACAAGGTTGTACGACTCTGACCTAGTCTCAAACTTTTTTACCCTTTTTTATTCTTTTTCAAATCATTTTCTGCATCTGTTTCTGAGCCTTGTTGACAGCAGTTGTGTCGAGGCGAAACCCTGCAGGATTGTTTTTCATGTCACAGCGCCGCACTGTCACCCAGCCGCGCCCCCTCCTGCCAATAGTTATCAGTCGTGATTCCCTTTAACGTGCTTTGTGTTACACCGGAGATCGTGCGCATTTTTTCAGCAATGTGAATGCATAAAGCAACCAGTGTGACAGCTTATGAAGTGAGGTCTGTAAATCTCCCTCTGACTTGAAATGAGCTAATTAGTGCTTTATTTGAAACAAAGGAATGCAGGGATTTGCACAAAAGGCCAGGAGAGGTGTTTAATTGTGTGTGTGTGGGTGTGTGTGCGTGTTTTACATGTGTGCGTGTGTGTAGGAGCAGAGTGGGTAAAAATCAGGAAAAAGAATGAGGATATGAACTGAACACTCAGGGTCAAACAAAGTGTGACTGGGTGTTCGTGCATGTCTTGGTGAGGGAAAAAGGAAATGATAATGAAGTTGTTAATCACCTGGTTTGAATCACTGAAGGAACCCCACAAGCCTTGAGGTTGAATATGTCAATGTGTGTTTGAGTGTCAGCCAGGTATGCAGTGGACGACTGGTTGCCTCGTAAAGCTCTGCCTGCAGGAAAACAGCTTTTTGCTGCTTTAGCTTCAGCTCTCCACCAACTCTCCCAGAGCTTCTGACGCAGAGCTGCTCTGCTTTGCAGCAGCAGAAAGGGGATTCATGTCAGCCCAAACCCCACAAAACAATGACCTGCAAGCTCCATAAAACGTGTCCCAGAGGGCTCCTCAACGAGCGGGACGACTGTCACAAGAGAGTTTTAATTTCACCATCATTTCAGCAGCAGTTGGAGTGCAGTTTCACCTTGCAGCTTGCTTCTGAAAGAGCTCAGATATCAAGTTGCAATACCTTTAAAAGAGAACACCGTCATAACTGTCAGAAGCAACAGCGTCTGATGTCTGACAGCATCTGTCACTTAGCTTTTACTGAATGGAGCATTTTGACGAAGCAGAAATGTGTAAACCCAGTTTGATTTCTCAGGGCTTGCAGTGCTTTCAAAACTACGCAACTTTTTGTAACATTACCGGCAAAAACCTTAAATGATGTCGAGAGGGGGAAAAAAAATGCATGAATTTCAAATCTTTTGCAAATAAATATTATTAACAATGGATATATTATAAATAAACAGTGGAAAAAAATTAAACACATTTGCATTCAACACTGCTGTCTCCACAATGCTTTTGGTTTGTGTCTTTACCAGCTTTGTACATCTAGACTTTTGAATCTTCCCAATTCTTTCTAGTAAAATAGTTCACACTCAGTCAAACTAGGTGAAGATTATCTATAAACACCAGTTTTCAAGAGTCTCAGTTGAATTTAAGTTTGGACTTTGACTGGGCCATTCTAAAATAAATATACATTGTTTGAGTGTGTGTTTTTAACAATGTTGAAGTAGAATCTTTCATCTCAAGTCTTTTGAACCCTCTTACGCCATTTTTTCCCGCACATAGCTTCATCCTTCTTCCTGTCTGACCAGATTCGCTGTCCCTGCTGAGGAAAAACATTCCACAGCACAACGTTGCTACCATCATGTATCACTGTAAGTATTGTGTTCAAGTAGATGTGCAGTGTTAGCGTTTCACCTCAGTTCTTTGGATGTAGGTCTGAAAGCTCAACTTTGGCATCATCTGATCAGAGCACCTTGTTCCAGATGTTTGCAGCATCACCTAAAGGGATTATGGTAAACTTTAAATTTCACTTTCTGTGGCTTTCTTTTAAAATTTGTTTTCCACTTGCCACTTCCAGTTTTAGAGATTGAAGAAGTTTTGTTGAGGTTTTGTTTGTTGGTCTTTCTGATGCTAGTCACCAATGTTCTCAAACAAACATCTACGTGTGTGTGTTTGCAATGCACTGTATGTCTATGTTTACATAATTTGTGGAAGGGGTGCCTTTTCATCTTGGGTTTGTTTTCCAGATAATGTCAGAAAAGGATTGTTAGGGTTTCTGAAATTGTTGCACCTGACTGTGTCTGAAAAATGGAGACCTAGTCATTTCACAGATTTTCAGCAATGTAACATTTATCGATTGCATCAATGACACCTACTGGAGAGAAAGCTTTTTCTTGTTTCTTCAACTTGTCTGATCACTATTTATTTTTTCTTTGCTTTTCAAAGAGGCGGATGATACAGTGTTATTGGCTGTTAATATGAGGAAAAAGCATAACTTATCCTAAATCTTCCTTCTGCAGCACTAACAACAGCAGAGCTCTGAACATTAAACATTCCTGCCTTTCACATCCGTGTCGGATGGTATTTGCCGGACCCTTCATGTTTGTGTGCGGCTGTGTCAGTCTGATGACAGGTGTGTGTATCGGTACTTCCTTTAAATTGTTGTGAGTCGTTATAGTGAGAGTTGACCACCCACAGTTGCACTGCTCAGGGTATCTGGAGGTCAACCTCAGTGCTTTCCTGGCTCTGCATGGTGATCAAATGGGAGGATGAGACAAGGAGGAATGTTGATGCAGGTCTGTAGTGGGAGGAAGGCTGGTAGAAGGATGTGGAATGAGGTGGGGAGCAATGATATTGATGGAAAGGGAGGGAGTGTACATTAAGAAAAAATGTTTGATGGGAGATATATAAAGGAATAATGAGGGTGTGTTTATCTGAGCCAAATTAAAGCTACTGCACTGATTCAGGCAATACAGCCAAATTTACTATACATATATATAAAAAACATGCTTACATTGAGTTTTTTTCTCAAAAATATTACAAAGTATGGTAATCTTTCTATGCATCTACTTCTGATTTAAAAATGATTTATTTTTAGAATAAGTTGTCATGATTGTTAAAAAGACTTTCTGTCACATTACTCTGTCATTTAAATAAGTTTTGAAATCTGAACTGACATAAAAAAATAAAATTAGTGGATAGAAAAGTTAATCTTAGTATGGGATAGAATTGAAATGAACTGTCATAAATGACCAACATATAAAGCCAAAAAAGATTAAAAATTCAACTATATGACTGAAGTGGGATAGACTGGATATACTTTTGCAATTATATAAACCCCATTTTATTGCTCTGGGGCTTCGATTTGCTACACAGCTTATGAGTAAAAGTTTAGCCTGTTATCTTTATTTCTAAGATTTATACATAAAAAGTATGGAAAAGGAAGTTTATTCAAGGATTTATTTTATTTTCCTAAAAAAGTAGTTTCATAACTCCACCCACACTGAGTGCTGTTTAAGTCATATTGTTTCAGATACTTCGGGTTTCTTTGCATCGACTTACTGTTTTGTGACATGTTGTTTTGGTAAGCAATGTTTGTTTAATTAAAGAGACTTTTATTCAATACTGAGCAGCCAAATAAAATTGTTTTTGCAGTCATTTGTGATCTATCAGTGTTATCACAGTGCTATACTTAAATCGTCCTTCATCATGTTTCCTTTTTCAAAGTGTCGTTTATGGTAACATTTGCACAAGAAAAAAAACATTTTAAGCTTTAATTTAAGTAATATCACTTAAATATATAATGCCCTCACTAAGACTTTTCTTTTCAAATAAAGCTCTCGAAAGTGTATCTTTCTTAAAAACCCATGAACAAAGATCGCTGTTATTATATAAATGTTGGAACATGTTTGAAATTTGACAAAGACAAGCACACACATTACCTAAGGGCAAGTGGAGTCGATATCTAACCTGACATGCATGTTTTAAGACTGGAGGAGGAAACTAGTGTAACTGGAAAATAGCCTACTTTGAACATGAAAAGCAGACAAATGAAGACCCAAACTGAAAATCAAACGGGTGACCTTCTAGCTGTGAGGCAACGTTGGAAAACACTCCAACACTGCGCAGAAAGGGTTTATGGACCTTCTGAAAATAATAACCTGGCACACTTCAACATGGAAACAACCTTGGACAAAGGGTTAGTTCATCAATCACACTTACACCACAAAGCATCAGAGTGTCAGACTCAAGGCAGAGTTAAAACATATTTCACACCATTTGTTTAACACTTATCTTACAGCCACATATTAATGTAATTAGCACTTGGGCTTCAGCATTGCTGTTCAGCTACTGGATTGTTCCTTGCAGCCAGAAAATACAGGATAAGTACGATTCTTTTTGTTTATTCAAACCAGAACCTTTCAAATGCGGCTCGGTCTGCGTTGCTTCTCTCCTTTCCGGGTCTGTTTTCTCCATCACACACCCTGTCCTGTAGGAATCTGACAAGGATATTATTAATGTGATAAAGAATTCTCATGCTTCCTCCCCCTCTGGCCTGTAAGGGGAAAAAAAATATGTAAACACAGCATATTGGTCCAGATCAGACACTGTGCAGATCCCTGTCATGTTATCTGATTAACATCTCTGGCTGGTACAGTGAGGTGGAAACCTACCGCCAGTGTTGTATTCATTACTAAGAAATGCTCAAATGAACAAGAGGATGTCAGAATAAGAACATGCCTGCGGCCATGTAAACAACCAAAGACATACACACAGTGGTTTTTTATATATATCTTTACAAGGTCTTTGCATTGACTTCCATTACACTTACCCTGAACCTAATCCTACATTTAACCTGAACTCATTTCACTTCAGACCTTAGTCTTAAACCTGACCCCTGACCTCAAACAGCACTTCTCCTTATGGGACCCAGGCCTCATTGCCTCAATATACTTAACTGACTGGTCTCACTATAGAGGACAAGTCCTTGTCCTGTCCTAACTGGAGGTTTGTCAATTCATAAATACACAATCTATATTTATGATCATACTTCTTTTTGCCATTGAATGGCTAAAGTAGAGACAGGTACTTTGTTCTGCTAATACTAATTTCCAACACAACCTTTTGTAAACTCCTCTTGTTTTCCAACTAGAACACGATGTGTTCAGGTGTGACGCCACTCCTACATCCACAATCTAACTTCAGAAACACATTGAATGAATCATATGTGCCTTGAGCCAACTTGAAAGTGAAATTTCTTATGCTTAGGGCCACTTACAACCTTAACTACCAAAACTTTTGGCAGAAGTGAAAATGCTCTGAAACTCTCTAGGGCTCAACTTACCTTCATCTCTCAAAGACTGCTTCAGATTCAACAAACCTCATAAACATGTTGAAAATGACCACGGTTAGGGCTTGTGCCCCAGTAAGGCAGATAAAGTTTTGCCTTCAGAGCTCAGATATCAAAACTGTTATTACTGAGTTTCTGGAATGCGACCAATATTTGCATGCGGTTAATGTCTCACAAGAATGGGTCTTCTGGAGATTAAGAGCCAATCCTCAAGTGGTTTGTAGGTACTGCATTGTAAAATGAAGTTCAATGGCTTTCTCAAAGATCCCCAAGGTTAACCTAAATAGCATACGGTCATATCCTCCTTGGTTTTCTCTAGACAACTCTCCTTCTCTGTGAACTGGTGCAGACATGTAAATGTAGAACTTAAAACAATAATGACTTCTTAGTTGGACAAAGAGAGCTTTGAGGCAACCACAGTTTGTTCTTTCCACCTGAAATTTAGAGAAGGAAATGTTTTGTTCATGTCAGCTTCACAAGGCTAAGGTTTTAATTTCAGATTTATGACTTCTCAATTTGGAAACAATTCCAGAAAGCACCTGAACACGTGCAGGGTTGCAGGTCAGGGACAGAGTTCTCCATTTAAGTTATTCTAAAGAGAATAACTTAAATGTAAAACTACTTTTACTATATTTTAAAACTAAATGTAGTTTGAGGATCCCTAAATCCAGTTTTTAATCTCTAATTTAAGACTGTATTCAAATGAGGTATTTTTATTTATATACTGCCTACTGTTATTGAGTAATTTAAGAAACACAAGCTAATTAAAAAGTACTGTCTAACATCTAAAAAGTTCCGCAATGACATACCATCAAATATCATACCATGATATGGCCTGCTTCTTCTTTAAAAGATTTATATATTCATAAAGATCTAACCATATTTTTACTAAATATAAAGAACAATTTCTGAAAATGTCATACAAATATTATCTTGTCATTTTTTATTTTCTGACCCACGTGCAGAATTAGTCACAATACACAAGTAATAAAAAGGCACAGCAAATTTATTTACAGTATTTACAGCATTTGGACAGTGAGACTGAAGATGTTCTCTCTGGATCTGGTTGCAGTAGTTTTGCAACAGAGAGGCAGATTAAAAAGTGGTAAGTCAAACCTGTGAGGTTAGTGGGAGTCAAATCTTGGAGCTGAACGGTGTTTCAGTAGAGAGCGGGCAGGCAGTAAGATGTAAAATGCACACTCCCACAGAAAATACAGAAACACACCAGAGTCGTGAAACATAGTGGAAAGGCAGGAACTTTTGAAAGAGACAAAAGCCAATTTCAAATGGTCAAATTTTGTTTAAGTTATGGTTAATATACAACATTTTTATAACCACTGGAGGTAACATAGTTACTTGATCGTGCTACACAATTGCACTATGTGCCTGAAAAATACATTATACCACCCTTTAAACAAAGAAAACACACACTTAAGAGGAACCACAATTACTGGAGTAAGGACCAGAAAATGTAATTAAAAACTGCTAAGAGGAAACCCTGACAGATGAAGCTAGTCAAGGTTAAAATGGCCAAACGACCTTGAATGAAAACACAGTAAAAAAATAAAATAAAATAAATCAGAATACATAAGAAATAAACAGAAATATGATAATATTCAAAAACTGAAACCAAAATGACTAAAACAACTCAAAGTCTAAAGCACCATGCAAATTAGCCAAAGTACACTTTAATTCAGCCAGCTGAGTAAATAAGCCATTCTCACTATTACCTGAGAAAACTTTTATTTTTATTGCACACATTCAAGCATATCATTACAAATGTGGTCCAGGCGTTGATATGGCAGTGATTGTTCAAGATTAATTTAATAGCCACTAGTCATTTCTTTAGCACACTGCTACAGGAATGTTACTGCTCTCCCTTTACATTTATCATTCATATAAAATTGATCAAGTTACAAAAAAGACCATTTTCTTTTCACATACAGTTATTCTCAACAATTTTTCACTTAGTGTATGTAATCTTGAACCTCTTACAACAGCATGCTGTGGATCTATTTGATTTCATATCATAGGGAACAACAGCATTAAAGGATCACGTTACATTATAACAGACCCTGCAATGCCTCAAAAGTGCAGGTCCTGAATGTGTGGTTCAAGCAGATATAAGCCAAACATGTAATTTTAGAAATGCATTTCTATGCAGGCAGCAGAGTGAAAACAGGGTCCACACTGATATTTTTAAGGCTTTGCCAAAGTTAATTTACAGCAATGTTTAACTTGTTTTCCCTATATTCAGGAAATATTGCAGTTTGATGCTTTACTTCTAAGAAAATAATACTTTTTGCTTCTCAGAATAAATTTGTGCCATTTCCTCACTTTATTGTAAAGACAGCTGGTCTTGTGAGTGTGTGTGTTGGATGTGCGTGTGTGTATATGTGTGTGTTACAGTGGCTAGGGATGATAGCTTTGTGTAACGATACCCATGTGTATGATACCCTTCTCTCTCACACACTCTCATGCATATTTTTTCCAGCCTATGTAACTGTCCAAGCGGTTGAAGGTGCCAATAGCCTTAAAACCACAGGAAAATTGCATTTTGGATACATAAATTCAATGGTAATACGAATAACAGTCGATTGGAGGCAGGCAACCAACTGTTTTCCCAGTGACAGCAGCAGCTAAACTGAATGTAAAGATAATGACTTTTTCCACAGTCTAAGTTCACCTCAAATTGCATCTCAACTTACCAGGCAAACAGGCAGTTAAAATAAAGTTGCACTTGAACCTTGACGGTCACTTCATTTTTAATGGGCTGCTCCCAAGAGCGTCTTCAAATTATTTAGCGGTTAGCGGATGTGAGTGCTGGGGAAGTATGAGCATAGCAGGCTGTAGCAGCCGATGTGCTGCAGTCCGTTTTGAAGCTGAACAGAGACTTTGCACATGCAGTCTCAGTTCCTTATATTTGTTTGAGTTTATGTGCTTGAGTGCTAATTTCCCTGCACGCACACATGCATTTCCAGGCAAAGAGTCCCGTTGTCTGAGGAGGGTGGTGAGTTACACTGGCAGTGGTGGTTGTTCTCATAACATCCTTTCATTGCTGGCATTTTTCTGTGATTCTAAATCTGGGACTATGTTTGTTGATGCAGAGGGTGGAATGAAGCTCTACATGTGTGTTTCTGTGGCTGTGTGATGAATGGGACTCATCATAGGCCAGTTTTAGTCATCTCAAATCATGTGTTGTGTATTTATTTAAACGTGCTAATGCCTTGTTTGACAGAAACTTTGTAACTTCACATGCTTATTGTATTTCCACATCTTTGTCTTTCTTCATAGGCTCACCACTTCAACAGGATTTTCTGTTTTTTAAGAACCACCATGTTGGGAAAGTGATAAAGAAAGTTATTTGCAATGTTCAGTCTTAATTATTACTAAGCCACAGTAGACCCTTTGTTAAGCCTGTTTCTTGATAGAGATGTATGTCAGCGTTGTATAAATGTTGAGAGTTTGTTAAAACAGACTGTTAAAGATTTAGCAAAAAAGTTGACAAAGACTAAAATGAGTGAGGTCTTATGTGCTATTTTAACATTTCCACCAGGGATTGTGTCCAAAATACATAAATGATACAATTTTATATATCCAATGACATCCTCTTGCCTGAGGAACCTTGACAGTATATGAAAGGTAATAGGCAGCTTGTTTGGATAAGAAGTTGAATAATGAAAAACAGAGGAGGAAACTAGCTGACCAGGCACAGAATGCTTTGTGCCTGGAGATGTAAACTGGGCAGAGAAGAAGTTACACAGGATTTTCTTGCAAGAGAGATTTCTAAACTCAATGGGATTATCCTGGTGAAATAAAGGTTAATAATAATAATTAACCAGGCACTGCTGGCTAATTAGAACCAAATCCACCACTGCAGTATCATGACTGGACACATAACTTACAAACATGTGGAGCTCTCTTCATGATTTGGGTTTTGACTTTTAGCATAGTAATGATTTTAAGAGATACTGGGAGCTAACATGCTTTTTGATAAAGTGGTGGCTGCACTGTAAAACCTATATTTGGATGCAGTTATTAATGTGTGAGTTGAAATCAAAAGAAGTAATGGAAGAAGTGGAGACAACCACCATCCATCACTAAGTGTGGTGTTTGGTTGCCATGGTAACTGAAGAGAGGTTGGTGAACAGACATTGCTGACTAAGAAGTCATACAGATTTCTTGGTGAGTCCCACTGCTGTCCGGCATAAGGAATGGTGCCATATGCTGTGTGGTTTCCTACATCTGAAGGAGAGCTCTAGTTCACTAATTTTATTTCACTGTGAACGTTCTACTGAAAGTAGAATGACAAAATGTTATTTGATATCCAAACTAAAACTTAAAGCAAATTGTCTTACACAATCTACATAAGAAAGCTGAACGTTTCAGATTTCAATTCAAAACATTTAAAAATGGCTTCATGTTCCCTATATTCCTGTTTCAGGGTCTGTAGGATTTAAGTACAAAGGAGTCACCATTTACCACAAAACACATAGAAACTAACCGAAAGAGAAATACTTTGGTGTTCAGTTGAGTTGGAGATGAGCAGATTAAGATGTAAAACACCTTTCTGGTGCTCCTCACTGATTTGTAGTCTTTTGGGTTTTGCCACATTAAAACAACAAAACATTTTTGGTCTAATCCGTTAGTTTAGACAAAAAGAAAAGTGTTTTTTTCTTTCTGATGGAAGATCACAGCCTTTCGCTGTGCTGCAATAAAAACAAAACAAACAACTTAACATTAAAATATTTTATACCAAATATATGTCATTTTTCTTTGAGCATATGTTTCTGTATATAAGTAAGGTCTGCTATGCTTTTTGTAAAGTGCCTGGAGACACACTTTGTTGTGAATAAGAGCCATATAAATAAACTGAATTGAATTAAATATTATTTATAGGTGGGTGCGGAACATCTGGAGGAGTCAATGAAATACTGGGAGATCATAGTCTGATTAAGAGTATGATCTGACTATAGATCAGAGAGAACAAAATGTGACTTATTTATTGAAATAGCACACACAGTGTGAAAGGCGCTATATAAATAAACTTTACTTACTTGCCTGCCTGCCTGCCAGCCTGTTTTGGCAGAGAAACGGCACTGTATATGGCCTCAAAAACACCAGGCTAACAGTGATGTCTGGAGATAAAAACATCACGATGTGGGCTGTTGTTCAGTATATATCACTGGCAGATTGTTGTTTATTTTGTAAAGCTGCGGACCTGTGGGCAAAGAATTTGTTTTGAAATCAGAAAGTTATGGATTTAATTCCTGCCACATGATGATGTGGACAAGGCACTTAACCTCAGGCATATGAGTGTCGAAACTTTGTTAGTATAGTTGGGTTAATCTCAACATACAAGTTCAGTGGATTTACTATTTAAACACCACAAAACTGCTGTTTTTAGAGGAAAAAGAAATGAAGTTATGGTATTACACATTGGCTCAAGTGGTAGCACTGCTGCCTTACAGCAAGAAGGTCCTGGGTTTGAATGGCGGCCTGGGGTCTTTCAGCACCTCAGTGACCCTGCAAGGATTAATGGATACAGACAAAGAATGGAAAATGAAGATGCTAGAATGATTCAGACAGTCACTCAACCTGAATTCATTTATAAAAAAAACATTCATAGACAGTTTTGAGTAGAAAAATATGTCAAAACTAACATATACCACTTGTTTCTCCAAACAGAAAATATGTTGTGAAAAAACAATCTTTTCTATGTTGTACTTAAGAATTTTCAGTGACAATGAGCAATACTTACGCCATTCACTGTTCAATTCCTCTTTGTTTCTTTTAACTGAATTTATGATCTAAGTTGTTTTGAATTATTTTCAAATTTCTGGAGTGAATTTCACATCAATGAGCTCAGAGGAAAAAAATATTAAAAAGTTTTTTTCAATTTCGTATGTTTACATAAAAATTATATTTAAACATGACAGACAAGTAATATATTTCAAAGTTAAACATTTTAAATGGGCATGAAGCCTAATAGGCACAATACATCTTACTCTACAAATTAAAGGAATTACGGTTTCTACACAATTGTTCTGTTTTTTTTTTTTTTTTGCTGAATATTGGTTCCCATGCATGATAACACACACAAGCACACCCAAGCACAAGATTTCCCTAATTTCATGTGCCAGTCCCTACATCTAATCCACGGCTTTTAGAGAGACAAAGCACTCTGTTCTCGCTACGGCCACCATGTTAATCTGCCTTGCAAACTACAAAAGCCCTCCAGTCGACTGCTCCTGCAGGGATTATCATTCACTTATTGGCCTGGGTCTTATGGGTCAGGGACATTTGGAGAGGGAAAGAGGGAGCAAAGGGGGAGATGTAGTGTACAGTTTGGAGGAGCAAAAGGCAAAAGCGCACTTATTTTTCTCCTGTGATCTAAGAGCATGATTGAAATGGTAATGCAGGCAAGCTGCACATTCTCCACTCAGATAAATTTCTCCATCTGATTCTGAAAGGAGGAAGGACAAAAGGGGTTCATGAAAGAATGCAAAGAGCCAGGAAGAAAGTGTAACAAAAAAGTGAGACGGAGAGAGTGGAATGTGGGAACGGCTAGTAAAAGCAATGTATGTAATTGCCAGTGTAATCCTTGTAAAATAACCCAACATAGGTGGTATGTGTGCAATTGTGTCTGTGAGACTCTAGATCTTTTCTTGCTTATTTATTTATCAAGCTAGTCTGCCTATCGAAGAGTTATTTGAGCTTCAAGCTGGTTAATCAGCCATTCCGATGTGTAATTAGTTTACTTTGTGCTTCCACAGGACGTCAGACTCGATGCTTTCTCTCCCACATCTCCGTCTTTGAATGCTGGATTTAATTCCAGTCATGACTTCTTTCACGTTCACAGCATGCTTAAACTGATCATTTACATGGTGCCTCTCAGGAGGACAGTCAAGGGTGAAATATCACATTAACAGGATGAGCGGGAGCCAGAAACTCAGCTGTATTAGCAGACAATTCTTGCACAAAGCAGACAATTCGTGACATCTACTGCATCGGATTATGTTTTTCTTTACAACCATAATCCACTTGCTTCCTGTGTTTCTTGGTGACCTTTAAACAGAACAAGACCAGCAACATTGTGTGCATCAAATGCACTCATAAACTCCTAAACACACACTGGTAAATCACAAAGACCACGCAAGCAGGCATATCTGGCCCTGACACATGCTACACACACATCCTAACTGGGTTGTTGTTCATGCATGAGCACACTCATATACAGTATATAAACACATGCACATATACTACAGCACATAATTGGTCAGCAAGTTAATTAGAGCACTATTCAATGCGTTCTAAGCTGTAATGATTAGACCTATAGAAAAGAAAGACCAGAAAGAGAAAGGGGGCTAAGAAAAACAAGCAACCTGGACTCCACCTCAGAGGTTTAACAACATGATTTGGCAAACCATTGCAGACACTGGTTTGAAATTCTCTCTAATAATGCTATAATTACAAATGTTGTATTTAGGATGTCATACTTGAATGAATCCTAGAAAGGAGGGTCCATTTTATTTCATTAAAAACTTTTCGCATCAGTTGTCTTATACAAAGCTGTAGGCTGCTAGACTGGTAAAAACCAGTCCATTGTTCTACAGTTTGCTTTGTACATAGAGTCTGGACCTTTGGCTATTGAGAAACAATTACTTGCTGGAGGCATGGCCTCTGTTGAAGTTTAAAATTTTATCCAATTGCTAAGATTTGGCCAGTTTGACTCTATAAAGATTTCCTGCAATTGCCTGTGCTGTAAAGAACCATCCTCCACTGAGAAGAGAAAAGTGCCATCTGAACTAGTTAATTATTGACGTTAATTCAATAATTGGAAGCGTGACTAACACAGACCAATGGCTTCATTCTTGTCCACTGCTGAGTTTGCTAAAACGACAGGCAGACTGCAATTCTAAAACTGCGCAACATCTTGTGCTGATTGGCGTGGTTGAAATTCTACCTGAGAAATCCACCTCAGTGGGAGAAAGACCAGACTGAGAAGTGAAGGGAGATGAGAATAAAGCAGCATTGTGTAGTAAGGCAAAGACCAGGCTAGAAAGCTATAGGCTTGGCTTGGTTGCAAGAAGGATCCCAGCCCAACTTTGCTTTATACAAAATTCACTTTTTGCATGGCATGTTTCTGTACCACCATATGGGTATTTCCTGCTTCTAGAAAAAGTCCAACAACAAAAACAAAACAAACAAACAAACAAACAAACAATAAGGGGTAATGCAAAACAACCTGTTTCAAAAACCAATAAAATTGTTGCGTCACAATTTGTTACCTAGCAACCACAAGCCAAGACCAGCCCCTCACCTGGCAACCCAAGTGGAGCTCCACCAACTTCATTTAAGACTTTAGCGCTGCCATGGCTGCTAGAAAGGAAAAATGTTTTGTTGTCGGCTGCAATACAGAGCATACTGTATGTCCAAGCATTTTTTCCCAGTCACAGAGAACAGAGTTGCGTGGCTTCATTTTATTTTTGATTGCAATGTCCCTACGATATTGCCAAAGAAAGTTGTAGTTTGTGCAAATCAGTTTAGGAAGGACTCTGAAAACTACACAATACAAGGCAAGATTTACCAAAATACTTGGACTGCAGGAAGGTTTTCTGTTCCTACTGGTCGTCACAATTCTGCAGATGATGGCGAGGTAAGAACATAATGACGCGTTGTGTGTTTTGTATTGTTGTTCAGCACAAACATGATTTGTCAGTTAACATAAGCTAAGTGTGATAAATAAGGCCTCTGCTAGTCTCTGTCTCACCTTGGCTTAAACACAAAATCTGCGCATTTACTGTTGTAGCAAACTGGAAGAGCAGTCTACATTGAGAAGATAGTGTCTGTGAAAACATGTTAAACACCTGGACATTACCGAAATTGACAGATTTCTTTTGTTGTTTAGTTGAGAGAGGTGCTTCTCCTCTAACTTTGATTATTTTTTGTTTTGTTTTTTTAAAGGAAGTATTTCGTGGAAAAAAACGGTTGTTGTGCTGAATTATTGTGCTTTTGGGTCTGCTTCGGGGTCAAATATGTAAGGTTGTTCCACTGTGCAATGGCCTGTAGCCATTGTCACCTGTCGAGAAGCTAAACACTGAGTTGGGAGGTCTTGGGCGGCAGCCACTTATTTGCATAATCGTCACGTAGCCTTGAACCGGCGCATTCTTTAATGTGCTCAAAACAGGCAGAATTGTTCAGGTGAAACCTCAATATGTGAGAGGGATTTTGTGTATTAAATGAAATGAACATGATTTGTATAGCCCACTGTCTTATCCTATTTCTTGTTCAAAGCAGCACCTTTAATGAACCACTGATGTGTCTCGAAATTGTGTTTACTCAGACCTTGTTTTTATATTCCTATACTAAATGATCAGTAACTAAATAACAGTAACGGCTTCCAAGCCAATAAATGTAGTTGTCAGAGATCTGGCACCTCTTAGTATTGTATGACGACTGACCAGGAAAAGATTTATTTTTATTTTTATATTGTTTCAGGATGAATAATTAAAGGTTAGACCTGGTCAAGCTGAAAATAAATTCTGGTCAACAGAGATTAGCGTGACTCATAAATTTAATTTGGAACAGCTGGTTTATTTGCTTTAAGACAAGAAGAATGCATCTTATAAGATGTATAAAGATATCATATACAATTTAAAATTTTCCAGCTTCCCAAAATGAAATAGAACAGCCACTCCCACCTCTTACAGTTCTTAGATGATGTTAAAAATACATTTCACATATTTTTTTTCACATGTAGAGCTGAGAATAAATCCAGGAATGCATTCTGGGAATGTCTAAGCTGCCGGAACAAAGCGTGGGTGGAGCTCATACCTTTTTCTTCTTGTTCCTGCCACTGCTGTGTCCTCTTTCTGACCTTTCTGTAACCTCACTCTCTCTCTCACACAAACACAATGAACTCTACATAATCGCTGCCGTGTTCACGTTTTACATCGCCCTGGTCTAATGAGTCTGAAACTTTTTCTTGCATGCAGAACACAGTCATGCAAAGGTTACAAATCCATTATAGCACAGTCATTTCCAGCAATATGTTTTGACCAAAACAAGCAAGTCATCCATGATGATTTCAAACTTTAGTTCAAATATTCTTTTGAAAGTTTGACTTTAGTTCAAACAATTGTTCTTCAGCTTTTTGGCTGAAGAACAATTGTTTTAATAATTTTTTATTGTTTTCCTCTATAATTATATTTTCCTGGAAAGAAATGAGCACGATATCATATCTTTAAAAAGCATTTGTAAACTATTTGGCTCCTGGAGAGTGTGTATAGGGGCAGTAGGGCTTTCATGTGGGTGGTTCCTGTTTCACAGATGTGTGTCTTTCATTGGTCTGAGAGTGTAGACAGTTCTGAGAGAACCTACCTGTTTTTGTCTAGGTTGGATTTATTGTCCATTCTGGTTGTGTGTGCACGAGCGCTCATATTGATGCTTTGTGTGCATCTGCAGAGTATTATTGCCCCTTTGTGTGTGTGTGTGAGAGATGTCCGGCTGATATGTGGTTTACGTTAGTTCTGTTTGATGTCTTCATCAGAGGCCTCTCTCCTCCTACTTCAGCACAACTGTTTGATCTGCATCAATCTGATCCTGATCACTCTGCCTTTGTTTACTTTCAAAGACACTTTTCTTTCTGTTTCTCCGCTCACCCACTCGCGCCGTCACTCTCACTCTGTGAGCGCTTATGTGTACATGTGCCGGATGAACGTCTTTTGTTCTCCCAACAGTATGTGTGTCAGAGTAAAGCACTCTTTCGGGTTTTCTTAGCTTTTTTTTTCTCTCTCTTTACATCTGTTCAGCATTCTTGTATCATGGGGTTTATTTCTATGAGGAATTTGCTCCTTATTAAAAGAGAAACAGAAGCAGAGTTTTCTCTAGACATGTTCGTGAGATGGTGGTTAAAAATTGGGAAATGCCATTTGAAAGCAACCAGACTCTTTTGTAAATGCATGCTTTGAGTCATTTTATCAAATATTAGATTGCTTGGGTCTGCACATATCTTACTCCCACTGCCTGGGATTTACTCAGTATATGTATAAGTCCATGCCAATCTCATAGGAAAGACCTTTTGAAATACAAAAACATAGACATAGTTCCATCTCTCCTTATTTCCTACTGGTCAGGAATCAAAAATACTGATATTTTTGTTTCTTGACATTGAATAAAAAATATTTAAACACAAAGAAGTTAGAACGTCAACCTGACACTTTTCAAATAGTTTAAATTAGCCAATCACATGGCAGCAACTCAATGCATCTTGGTATCTAGACGCAGTGAAAACAACCTGCTGAAGTTCAAACAGAACATCAAAATTGGAAGGAAATGGGATTTACAGGTGCAGTATTATGCATTTTCCAATGCCATTTTATTGCATAACCAAGTAATTATGTTACCTTCTGTTGTTAAAAAATGGTATATATAGATATAGATATAGATATATATATCTATATCTATATATATATTTATATATATATATATAGATTTATATATATATCTCAAACATAGATTAAAGGAAATTTGACTTCGCAATTTGACGCCTTGAAATTGCCTCTATAAGAAGCTCTTGCTTAACATGTCATCACAACAATGCTTCTCATTATGCCGTTTCTTAGGAGTGTTGGACTGAGACGTAGTTCCTATGATGTGATCGATCTGCACAGTTCTATCAGGTGTTTGCATATTGCTGCTGTCGCTAGTATCAAGGAGCTGTGTGGGGAGAACGGTGGGGAGGGGTGCTCTGTAAGGCAGAAACTCAGCTGGAGACTGCAGCTCCAAAAAGATGTTTAGTGGAAATAGAGAGCAAATGTTTGAATGGCTGATACAAGATAGTCAAGGATTTCTTAAACATGTATGAAAAATCATAGCAAAACTGTATGTTTTTGATGAGGGAATAACATTATAATGCTATACAAAATTCAAAAATTTGATTTTATATAATACTTCCCCTTTAAATAATCTTAAACCTGTCATGGTTGTTGGTGTACGGACTAGCTGGTCTGAGTATTTTAGAAACTACTGATCCACTTGTATTTTTACACACAACATTTCTCAGGTTTACAGAGAATGGTTCAAAAAACAAAATATTCAGTGAGCAGTAGATTTGTGGATGAAAAGGCCTTGTTGATGTCAGAAGACAGAAAAGAATGAACTGACTGGTTCAAGATGATAGAAGAGCAGCTCAACCAATCACCTGTCACAACCAAAGTATGATAAATATTATCTTGTTGAACCTAGAAGCAGACGAGCTCCAGCAACAGAAGTAGAGGTCGGGTCCTGTCCTGTCCAGTAAAAACATGAAACTGAGGCTACAGCTCACAGGGCCAAAATCACAATGAGTTCACTGCACTTCAGTGGCCTCCACATTCATCAAGTCTCAACCTAACACAAGACCTTTGGGATGTAGTGGAACAGTAGAATTACATCAACAACGTGCAGCTGACAAATCTGCAGTAATGATTCAATCACGTCAGTATGGACTAAAATCTCAAAGGAATGTTTTCACACCTTGCTGAATGGATGCCATAAAGAATTAATGCAGTTTTGAAGAGAAAAACAGGGTCAAACCTGGCACAAGTAAGGTGTAGTGCAACTGAGTTTCTATTTGATAATGACGACATGTGCTGCAATTGCTTCACACTAGTATTGATGACACTGTAGATTTTATTTTCTTAACAGATGTTTTATCCTAATTAGACCCTAAAATAATGGCCTAAGTAATTTTTTGCCAAAAGAGATTAATTTTTTTTTTTTTTTAGGCAAAAGAGTTTTATTTGTTTATTTATTTTTTTCCTCAGTATGACTTTTGGCAAAAATGACTAAGGCCATTATTTTAGGAAGGTGACAATGTTGATTTTTTTCCCTTTGTACAAATATCTGACCTAGCATGTTTCTTAAGCTTTGCTAATTTTAGCTAATTTTAAGGAAGCCTAAATTCCTTATATTATAAAAATAATCTACATGTCCTATAGGAAGCTTTGCACAAACTGCACACAAAATAGGATGAAATAGAATAACAAACTAGCCAATGGCATTCAGAAATGTTTGAATATGTTTCCCAAATCCAACTCAGGATTTAGATCAATCTGTAAACAATTTTATTTATTTGTAAGCTGTTAAGCTGTCATATAACATTATGAAAAACCATGAGTGAAAACAACAGAAAAGATTTGTTTAGTTTTGATACTTCCATGGAAAATACCCAAGAACTAACTCATTAGCCAAATCTTCATATTACCCTTGTTTGTAGTGCAGTCATGGACAGTTAATACTGATTCTGCTTTCAGACTGTGTCATTTCATGGATCATGGATTGAACTTGCTCATGTTGATTAAACACTCTGTTGAAAAGTAGTTGGCAGACATTAATGTGATTTTGTTAATTAGAGCTGGAGTATTGCCCTAAAATGAAAGTCTCTTGGGCTTGGGGGTTGAGTTAACAGTAGGTTCTGTACTTGTGGAGCTTACAACAGAGGAGCCTGTGTGATGAGTCTGTGTCGTGGTACTGAGCCGAATTGGACATTTTGCAATTTGGCAAAGTGGGGGACTGGGTTAGTCACTTCAAATTACTATATTATGTGCTCAGGCAAAAATTAGGTGTATGCTGAAGGTTATTTTATCTGATCCATGTCCAAATTGTATACTGAAAAAAGTGGTTTTGTAAAACTGTGTGCTGCTGCCAGTCTTGACCAGGATTTTCTTATGAAGGAAATTTTTAATCTCATTGGGATTTTTCTGGTGAAATCAAAGGTAACAAAAAAAAATTACATTCTATTAATTTTCCTTTTTAAAAAACTCTTTCAAACTTCAGTAGGTGGCTTGAATAACAATGTGTGTCTTTTTACATATTTGTTGAAATTGCCACTGTATTGTGATAGTGTAACTTCAGACAGGTAATCTGTGGAAAAAAATTGAGCCCCTCTGGCTCCTCCCTGTGGTCCTACTGCCATCTGCAGAAATAACCAATCAGATTCAGGAAGGTCAGAGCTTAAGCTTAATCTACTTTCACAGATTTTGCCACGGATTCTCAACTGCAATTAGCTCTAGACTTGTACTGAACCATTTCAACATATGCATGTGCTATATATAATACGCTACATATAAACCATTCCATTGTAGATCTGGCTGCATGTTTAGTGTGGTTGATTAAGAGGTTGAAGTTAAATCTATGCCTCAAGTGTTTTGCAGGTCTCAGAATGTTGTTTTTCCCCCCACCATTTTCCTGCTTTTATATCCCGTAAATGACAAAAATGTCTGTGTCCACACGCATGCCACATAATTCAGCTGTGTTACAATCTGAATAATTTTTCGTTCATTTTACAATTATTTGCTGCTTGGCACTACCTTATCCTATCAGAGACATAACTGCTCAGAGCTGGTGGGTCACTGTGTAATTTGGCTTGTGAAACCAAAATATGAAATAAACAGAACAACTGTGACAGCATTTGTGGTCGTAGCTCCAAACCTCGTTTGTTGCACTTTGAGTGTCACAAAGATGTCAACAGAAAGATTGTTCACAGAAACTCTTTCTTTATGATGGTTCCTCCTACTTTCTTTTATCACGATACAAGACAAAACAAGATAAAAAAAAAAGTTTAAAATCTGAGGATAATTTGCAACCATGTGTTACAACTTATTATTCAGTTACAGACTACATACATCAAATATGATATTGTACTAAAGTTTAATGGGTACGGCCTGCTCTGAACTTAATAGATTGCTGAAATCTCAAAGGCTGCAGGCTCCTTAAGACCCATTAATACTAAAATCTGTGCACATATGACGAAACTCCTTTTCCCAACACACAATAATTCAACTTGAAGAGCATTTATCTTGTTTTTACTCCACCCAGCTCTGGAAGACTAGCACTGACAAACAGACACTAAACATGAAAAAGAGTCAGACTGGGAGAATTATAGTTGCAGCAGAAGGAACATATTTAAAGGGGGTGAGGGAGTGAAAACAACCTGCAGACCCAGTGCCAGCGGAGAGCTTGAGCGAGAAAACTGTGAGGCTGTGTTTGCACAGTTTTAATCATGCAGCCATGTTTAAAAGCTCATACATGAAACAGCCAATGACACGATCACATACACAGCGCTGATCCCTCTGTGTTTGTCCTGATTACATGTGTCAACGTCACGGCAACCACAATGCATAGCTATTGTCTGCTGAGGTGGGAGGGTTCTGTCATGCACTCAGTTTTGAGTCGCTATCAGATACGTTGCCACAGTGACGCCCGTGCATCGGCATACATTTTTAGATTTACTCTAATTATCCAAAGTTCAAACTGCTCGACTCTCACATGATGAAAATATTCATTTAGGGATAAATTCTTTCCATGTGTCGCAGGATCTATGTGTTGCAAATGAAGCAATCACATCATGATTAAGTAATTTGTTTGAGTCAGGCCTTGAACTCGTCAGTGTTTAAATCATCCCTGTCAGTCACCTTACCACGTCTCTGTAATGAAAACCACACCGCGGAGGACTGAGTGCTGATTAGACTGGATATAATTAGGTCATAGGATTTTGAGATAATGAAAGTCAGCATTGCTCCGCTGTCGCTCTGAGTGTTCGGTGGACCTTTGGGACTGAAGCAGGCCTGTTAAACTTTATTAGAGTGAACAGGCTCCCTGAGTCCACAGAGTGCCGGGCCTGGGAGAGAGACCCACGAACAGGGACCGTAAACACAACAACAGCCTATTGTCTCCGGGAGCGGACAAATGAATGGAGGACAAGGCCAGCTGATGAATGAACGGTCTGTTTTTTCTCATGGATAGACTTATTGGATGAGCAGCAATAATGTCCTCGGGAAGGAGTATAGATTCTGAAATTTTTGCCCATTAAGAACTCCTTTGCAGGCATCTGGTCACTTTGGCTAAGAATTTAAAGAAAACAAAAAACATGAACAACTCATTTAGCAGTAGAGATGGATACAACATGGTTCTCTGGATGGGATTTGAGAGTGACTTTTAAATGGTTATGGTGGACAGTAACAATATTCTCCTTTTATTTGGCTACACAGCTAAACGTGTTCAATCTCTGACTGTTTGGAGCTGTGTTGCTGATTCAGGGTTCAGTAATGGTCTCCATTTGGTGTTTAGAAATTAAAATTTTGAAAATTAGGCAGATGTACAGACTGATATATTACTTCAATCCTGACAAGCGGATGAGCCTGAAGTGGGCGATAAAGAACCACAGCTGAGTTAACGATGCTGTGAAGAACTTTACATGTATTTGAAGTGATCCTTTCAAATAGAAACTTTATCCACTTTAACTTGTGTTTTTTTTCTCTCTGGCCAGACAAAAGCAGAACCAACATGAGCAAGACCACAAAACAAGCCTGTTTGTGCTACTCATCATAATTTGACCCTGAGCCCATATAACAGCAAACAGCTGCGACACGTAGAGTTGCACCTGCTAAGTTTTGTGTAACACTCAGTCTTTGCCACACCACTCATCTTCTTAGGTTTTAAGGGGTTTATTTCTGTGTTAAAGTGCAAAAATGTCTGCTTCTTCCCTCTTTATATTTTCAATATTATGCTGGGAGAAGATTTCATTCAGGAAGGAAGGCCCTGAATGCAGAATTTCCCACAAACATTTGTGGCAACAAAATTTACCAGAATTGAACCTTGTTTATTTAAAAAATGTTGCTTGCTTGCATGACTATGCACGAACATGACCCCATTATCCATAGCTGTTTCTTGAGTTCATGAGGTTTTTCTTGGTTTACTTTGTACTGCTTCCACCACCAGCTGCAACTGAGTCATGTAAATCAGTGAATTCATTTTGTGGCAGCAGTTTTTGTTTTCTTCGACTCCCTTTTTTGCAGCCACAGACTGAAAGGAAAGAAAAATAAAAAGAAAATGTATTACAAATGGGCCGAAAACATTTCTTGTAAGAACTGCTCCTAAACAGCATTTCCTGGATGGGCCTGTCCAAAATATTCAAGTCAGGAGTGTTGTAAATCATACAAACTACCAGATGGATAGTCAGTTTGAAACTGTGCCCATCTTCCCTTTCACAAAATGAGAAAAAAAAACATGACCTGACTTTCTACCTCTACAGATGAATAGACAGCATTGACTGAAATAAAAACTTCCTGAGATTTAATATCCACACTCTATGTTTGTGTTAATCAAGGAACATCTAGTCCATACTGTAAATGTACAGTGAGACAAAATTGTGCTCCGGGTACAAATGATTCATCAAAACAAGCTGTACTGGTGTTGTGAACCTCCCATTGGGACCCGGCCAGTCGTTTATGAGCTGATGTGAATCGTAGCAACATCATCTTGTGATCAGTGTCCTGATTACAAGAGACATCTATCTTTTAACTGTTTAGACAAGAAGGACAGCTCCTCTGATGGACACGAGATCGCCCCTCTGCGCAGACGTTCAAGGGGCCAGGAATATCTACATCACATGAACATCGTAGTAAATTAGCACTGAATAGATACAGATACACAAGATTATAATCAGAGAAATGTTTATTTGACAGATTATGACAGAGGAATAAGGCAAACTTCAGCTTTTTAGTTGATGGAGTTTGAGTTTCTGCAGGTGTCCTCTCATCAGTCAGTGCACCTCTCTGTGCCCTGGAACCATTTCTTTTACTTGGCTTGTTTTGTTCAAGCGTCACACCCACTCTCTGATTTTCCTTTTTATTAAACTTCTATGAATATGGAGATGTGAAGAGGAATTAAGACACTGTAGCAGTGTTTTGATAATTTTTTTTGTTTGGCAGATTCTATTAAGAGTCTCAAGTGGCTAAAATTAATTAAAAATCTTTCTAGTGGGCTTTTTCCAAATAATTACAAATTTTAGAATAATTGCACAGTATTTTCTTCAAATATTGTAGAAAATAGTTTCCGTTTTAACAGACAACACAAACCTCACTATTCCTTGACTTGTATTTACTCTGTCACAGCATCGACACTGGGGTGTGCTTTTGTTTGGGAAAGCTAGAAATGCCTAGATAAGGTGATTTCACTCATCAGAAAAAAAATTGTGTTTCCGACCAGAGCTGAAAATCAACTGATTTTTAGTTAATCTCTTTATTAGGTTATTGTTTTTAAGCCTTGTTGCACCCAAAGCACATTTGATTGCTTATTTGCATGTCCAGCTGGAACTCATATCAAACTAAGACCATGTCTGGTGAAGCACCAGCTAGCTCCTAATCTTCAGAGTATGGAGGAAGACGGGGGCACACAACAAAAACTAACTCGCCTGGAGACCATTCATGCAAGAACTGCCACTGTTCTGAGAGATGGTAAATGAAAAATGTGAAAGATTTCATAGTAGCATGTGGCTTTCAAACCACAAAAGGAAAGCTTGTCAGAAAATATAAGGTTTATTTTCCAGTATTTACATGGTTCAAAGTTCTACATAGTCACAAATGGTTCTGGTTTCAGGTTGTGTACGGGGAAGCAAACGAGAGACATTAGGACTGTTTGGATAAGGGCAAGTATGTTGCTGGTTAACGTTATTAGGGCGAGTAATGGCTTACTGTTCTCAGAATAGCAAGTCAGCATGGAGGCGGATCCAGATGGTACCAGACGTGAGCAGTTTGGGTGTGGCACTGGAGATGGGATGGAGCAGCTTGTAATTTCCTATAGAGGAGGTTTTTTTTCTGACTTGTGTTGGTCAGTAAAGGAAGGTGTTTGACTGAGAGAGAAACACCTGCAAGGAAAACCATGGAAGCAATTTGAAAAAGTGAAGAAATGTTTTTCTGGAATAGATTTTCCAGAAAAATATATATAGAAAGGGATTCCCTTTTCATACCTAAAATCCTGGACAAAATATTGTAGAACAGGAATAGCAAAATTGTCAATTCAAAGTCAGCTCAGACTGAACATGTTCCTCACTGGACACTTTCATTTTATTAGTGTACAAAGAAATACTTCTAAATTAACAGCGCTCAAGAATGATTGTTGTATGTATGATTCGAACTCCCACAAATAAAGGGTACCACAAAAATTTGGACATTCCAACAGAATTTGTGATGCAGTATAAATAAAATGGGGGCTGTTTAAATGGCAGCTCAATGATCCAACAACAACCCTGCTTAATACCATGTTATGTTCTGCAACTGCTCTGTTTGCATGGAGCATAAATTAAAATCACTTACCTTGGGTTCAGCTATTAATTGTTCAACTACTTCGGGGAACTCGTACACTGTATTTATAGCATTAAACTTTCAGCCTGAAATACTGAAGTGATTATAAGATATTGATGTGTGTGGGGACACTTTAAGCAGCAGGAGTTTAAATATTCCAATGTTTGTCTAAAACGCGCACATTTTACAAGACAGCTTTCAATATAAGTGACTTGAAGGACTTGAAGTTTCATAAATTGTCTTTGAATTTCTTTATGTTTAGATGCAGAGGAAGCATCTTTTTAGAGGCACCAGAATATCTGGAAATATAAGGAACATGCTCTTTAACAACTGAGATGTTTCAGAGCCATGGAATGATGCGCTCCTGACACCTTCGGAAGTCTGTCAGTCATTCCCAGCTTGGTGAAAACCCCCAGGCTGAGCCAGGTCTCGTAGCAAGGATTATGTCCCCCATTTGCCCTCAAGCGCTGTGAGACTTAAAGGCCAAAGTGAACCAAGGAAACGAAGAAGGATGGTTATTTTTACCCTGTTTTGCTGCTGCAAGATTGAAATAGATCAGGACTATTATCATCTCAGGAGACTTGGGCACTCTCTCAGTGTATGTGAGTCAGGGCTTATATTAATGTTCATTGTGAACTCAGCTGCAGCAGGTGGAAATCAATGTGTTTGCAGCCATTTGGAGTTGATGAGTCCCTAAAGCTTCAACCTAATGGCTCCACTTTTTCCTCTCTGTTCTGGGAATTACAATTTCCTGTGATTTGGAATTGCTGTGTTATCAACATTAATCTTGCATCTATCGTGACTAATTAATTACAGACTGCATGCAGCGTTTTTGGTGTTTTTGCAATTTGGTCTTGTGAAAGAAATCTGATAACTAGCAAGGGTAACTGTTTTCTGTATAACCTGCAAGCAAAGCTGTTTTGTTTTATCTCTTCTTTCATTCCCACTTTTTCTGGTTTCAGAACTTCTGTCTCAGTGATTCTTGCACTTAATTGTAACCAGAATGTTTGTTTGAAAATTTGTTGAGTTCTCCATCACACGCAAACAGCATCACAGCCAAGGCATGTCTCTCTGCAGGCTCACAAACTTGGACAAAAAATATGACATGGGTTTTTTTTGGTCTCAGGATGCCATTGGACAGTGAATCAATGTTTTGGGTCTGTATGTGTGCATCTGTTGCATATGCCAGCCTCTTTATAAGTTATAAAAATATTCATAGTTCTTGCATTTTTGAAGAGTTTTGAAGAAAAATGTTTCGCTCATTTAATTTGCATCTCATGTCTAATTTTCACAAATGAAAATATAAAGATTGTGACTTTGGAAACTCATCTGGACTTTGACTGGACCATTCTAACGCATTGATATGCTTTGATGTTTCATTACATCTGTGGCTATATGTTTGGGTTTGTTTTCCCTCCGGAAGGTGAGCATTCAGAAGTCTGCAGTCTTTTGCAGCCTCTAGCAGATTTATTTATTTTTTTACTGGATACTACAGGACCTACTTCCATCCACCTTCCCATCTACTTGAACAGCTTTCCCTTCCCTGCTACAGAAAATTGCATCATGCTGCCACCACAGCTTTTCACTTTGGGAATTGTTTTTAATTTATTATTCAGAGATTCTTGCACCTGCTTTGCGGATCTCTGCAGCTCCTCCAACGTTACCATGGACCACTTTGCTGTGTCTCTGACTAATTATCTCATTGTTCAACTTTTCAGTTTAGGTGGAGGCCCATGGCTTGGCAGATTTATTCTTTCCATTTTCAGATGATGGGTAAACAGTACTCTTTGCAGCTCTTGAGATATTGTTTTATAACCTGCTTAAAGTTTCCTCATAACTTTGTCTCTAACCCCTCCACTGTGTTCTGTGGTCTTCATGATGATGTTTGTTCACTAATAAACGCCTGAGGCCTTCAAAGAACAGCTGGCTTTATTCTGAGTTTTATTCCACGCAACTAGATTGTCATTGTTTGAGCTTGCATTAAATTTTATTTAGAGGATAAAAGGAAATGGAGTTGAACACAGACACATATAACACTTTCCAGATTTCTATTTAATGTTAAAAATTGTCAAAATAGCTGTGTGTCTAATAATAACGGCAAAAAAAAAAAAAAAAGAATTAAAAAGCTACACATTATAAGGGCTGTTGCACTAACAAGATTTGGCTTATTACATCTGTTAAGGATAGTCCATAATTTAATCAGAAGGAGTGCATCTACCAAAACTAGGATAGTCCATAATTTAAGATTGAGGCTTAGCTTCACCTCAATCTTGAATTCATGGATAGTTGTTAATAGAAACCTTTTAGATTTTGAGACTGTAGTGTGACCATGTGAAACAAATTTGTGTCCCAACAAGTTGTGTTAACTTAAACCCACATGTTTGTGTCTGTGTTGTCATGGAGATGCCACTTACTCTTTGTATCTCAGCACAGCAGAGAAAAAGGTGAGCGCACCACCCTTTCCCTTCCTTTTTCCATTTTCCGCTCGGCTTTGTTTCTCTTTGTTATTCCATCTCTCCCTCGGCCCGCTCCTTCCTTCTTCTGTTTTCGTCACAGTCCTGAAAGTTTCTCTCGCCATCTCTCTGACTCTCAGCATCATCCCACAAGTGTTGAGGAGGTTCCTAATTGCATATTTACCCATGGACAAATATTATTAATTTTTATGATTCATATTTCAACCTGGCTGTTTTCCTCTAGCATTTTTTATTTTATTTTTTAACCACGGCAGTAGGTCACATAATATACTCTTAACATGTTCCCACTCTCCAATAATCCATTTCACACTGAGCTAACCCTCTCCTGCTGCTGTTTTGGGCTTCTCCTCTAATGCAGTGTAGAAATGAGATGTGACAGATGAGAGAGGAGACAGAGTTGTGCTGACTGAGACAAATGGTCTGGATGTGGAGAGAGATGTAGGCAGCGGGACAGACACGGAAGAAGGTGGAGGAAGAGGGACGGAGTTGTGTGGTGGTGCTTGGAAGGCAGCAGCAGGCGGAAAGGGGCTGCAAGGTGCTTTCCCAGTTCTGGTCTTAAAGTCATTGCTATAAAAACATGTGGTCTGAATTTGTTTGGAAGCAACAGAGAGACAAGATCACACACAGTAGGGCTTTGCACACAAGTCTCTAACACACACGCATCCATTCCACTTATTGTGATCTATGAAGTCATGTCCTGCTGCTAGTGGGAAAAGACAAAGTGCTGTAGATAATCAAAGAAAAGGATGTAAATAAAAGGAGTCATTTTTATTGAGTCTGCATGTGTTATTCTTTGTGGTTGTTGCACACCACAGATTTAGAGTGTTTGACACTTTTAACACAACTTTTGCCCCTTTTTCAGTCGAGATCCTGTGGTAAAATATATATATTTTTTTATATATAAATACAAATGACCCAGTCAACCAACTCCTCCACTGAGTTTTTCAGGCAAAAGATGGAGACGTGCTTGTTTTGGAAATTTAATTTGCAAATGGTTCTTTCCCAGATCTTTCATCACCTCTCTCTCCTCATCTGCTTTCAATCATTAAAGGAACCGCTGCTTCAAGTTTTCACTTATTTTCCTCTGTGTCCTTTTCCTTTTCACCTTTCATGTTTGTTTTGTTCTTCAGACCTTTTTTCTAGTTGTCGGCTTTTCACTCACTAGTGAGAGACTAAAAGGGAAAACCCAAATGTTCTGGCATTCTTTATGAGAAAATTGTCCACTGGATGACATGAAACGATAAATGCTGTCTCCCATGATCAGTCATAATAAGATGGAGTCCAGTGTCAACCTGAGAAAGTGTCTGTCTGCATCCCATGCCGTGAGATTGTTGCTGCGGTAATGGATCAATGCTGTCACATAGCCGCATAGCAACATTTACACTGGGGAGAAACATCAAAATGAGATGTGGGAGAATGCCGGTTAAAATGTCATTATGTAGTGAAAGAAAATATGTAAATATGCTAAACAAAATACATTTTATTCTGATCCATTGAGGGGGGTGGAAAAAAGAAGGAATTAGAGGGACAAGAAATAATGTCTCAGTGCCTTGCAAAAGTAGTTCATCTTTACAAAACTTTTAGACACAGAAGTAGAAACACCGTCTACTGTCCTGCAAAGGAAACATTCAGGTGTAATGGCAGCATCAGGTACAAAATTTCAGACAAAAAAGTGCTAAAAACAACATATAAAATGGATTTTATTTCCAGAAGGCCAAGGGAAGATGGAAGGAGGTAAAACGAGGGCAACACTGGAAGACGACCTTCTTGTGGCTGCACAAAACCTGCAACTAGTTCGGAGCATCTCCTTACAGCAGAACCAGAGATGTGCTGAGTGTCATGACTATTGAGGTACCGACTCCTCTGGAGTCAAATGTACAAATATATAAACACAAAATAGAAGGTTTCATTTCAATTTCAACTTTAACTGAAACATGTAGTTACTTTGAAAGCTTTTAATGATGTTTTAAGTCACTTCTCAATTCTGGTCCACCTCTGCCCTGCGTGTTTCCCTTCTGCCACACACCTGGCCTGAATAAATGGGTGATTAACATGTTTCTAATGGTATGGCAGAGCTATGCTCATTCGAATCCGGTGTGCTGGAGCAGAGACACATCTAAACCATGAAGGGCAGCAGTCTCTGAGAACCAGGATTGAAAAACATTGATTTAAAGAAACCTTTTTGAAGAGTACTAAGAACATAGCACCATAATGCATTTCAACCATGTTCTAAGAGGTTGTTTAGGTTGTGGATAGTTTGATGGGACTTTACAGTTATCACATAGTCCATAAACTAAGTCTTTTGAATGGTATTGCTGGAAAATAATGTTTAAGTTATCTGTAAAACCTTCCAGGATTAGTTAGCTTATATAAATTCATGTCAGCCTCAACTCTGTAGTCACTACAAAACCCTCAGGACAGCTTGAATATTGCCAGTCAGGTGATATAAGGAAGTTGGAGAGAGCTTAAGCCTGAAACGAGCGTCAGTGAGTGATAAACGACTCGCAACTCTAAATCCTTTGAGAAGCAATAACCAACTACTCTCATGGGAGTAAAATATGATCTTCGTGAAGGCTCCATACGGACTACAACACACACCCATACAACAGACACATATTTCAACTGTTATCAGCATTATTTGTATCGCGTTGGAACAGAGTCTTGGAAAGTAATTTCCTTTACAGACAAAAAACATTAGCAGCGGAAATTTGGCCGCAAATTATTCTCCACAGTTCTAATTACTTTTAATGCATCATGTTAAACAAAACATTGTCTGAAGGCTAAACAGGTACAAAATACATAATATATAAAACAGAGAAACGACCATTGTCGACATGTGTGGTTGTCTAGACTGATAGCTGAATGCTGTATGTGGTGGATTCTCCAGGCTGTGAATATTCATAGGCAGCTCTAAGTGGTTATGAATGTGTTGAGAGTGATTTTCAATTGTCACATTATGAATCATTCCCAGCAAAGCAGCTCATTCAGAAGCATCTGCATGATGCATGATGGCGTTGCTGCCAAAATGCATGCATGTGTGTGGGGAAGTTGTTTTTGTGTTTGCTCTGTATATTGTGCTAATTGTGCCAAAGCATGGGGAGTGCCCTGTGGAGGTAACGAGTGCCAACAGGGGCCCAAAAAACTGCAGGAGTTGCTCATTTGTTTGTGTGTGCGTGTGTGTGCTTTCAAGACTCTCAGAAGACCCCAAATCACGTTTTGATTTGGTTAAACTGATGATTCTCAGGAAGGATGTGTGTGTGTGAGTGTGTTATCCTGCATCAAAAGGGAGGGAATATAAAAGGTGAATGCCAGGCTTTGATGTAAAGCTTCCCACTGTTAAACTTCAGCTTCAATACGCATTTTAACTGTTGCACAAAGACAGCAGCATGGCAACTGTTTGGCTACACTTCCCAGTGAATTTAAAAAGAGATGAGACAGAGCTTTCAAAGGAGAGGAGAGGGGTGATCATCCTCTTCACCTGATTGTGTCATCGCATCCTGGTTGTCTCGTTTGGGTTTGTTCCACTGCTTATTGCTGTTCAGGTCTCAGTGTGTAGCTGCTGAGGTGTTTGTGTTGTTCTATTGTGATTATTTACGGGATCAAGCGGTGAATTTGGCAAAAGAACACCGACCTACCATCTGCTGCTCACAGAGAATGCAGAAGGAGTGTGCAGCCATGCTTGAGGATACAACCACACGTGAAAAGTGTTTTAAAATGCTATCCTTACATATTGGACTAATTACTTCAGTGTGTCTCTGGATTTTAGGAAAGATTGCCATGTCTAAATAGTGGAAAGCATCATTAAATCTGACTTCACTCCACAAACACACATACCAAAAAAGACACGAGTTTCTCTCAAACACATTCAGAAAATGGCAGACCAGCATCAGACCACGTGTGGCACACATTTACTTTAAAAGCGAGTGCTTTTTCCATGTCTAGAATTGCTTTAAAAGATTTACTGGAAGTCAAAATGCTAACCTAATTTATCCATGAGCAAGTTGGCTCTCAAACCTTTGACACCTTGGTTATTATACAAGCACTGTTTTCAGTTATGTTAAAGATCTTCATATTCTCAACTGCATGTTAGATTAAAATGTCTGCTGCCTCCATCTGCCAATGCCGTGAAATAAATATTTTTAAATATGAGGTGTTGACTTTGCCTCCAAAATCCTCAGATCTCAATCCAGTCAAGCGAAGTGCTGGGCAAGCAGGGCCATGAAGACAACCTCACAATTTGCAGAAATTAAAAATCTGCTAAAACCACTTTGATGCAAGACACCACAGCACACCTTTAAGGGTATAGTGGAGTCCATGCCATGACAAGTCATGGCTGTTTAAGCAGTAAAAGGGGAGGAAACACTCTGAGGCACACTGTTTTGCCAGATTGGTATATATTAAGCTGTGTATTGCAGCTTTGTGAATGTGTCCTCTTTAGAAAGGTGTCATAACACGCCCCTGTCTCCCCCCTGCTGTTCAGACCTCAATTAACCCCCTGCAACTGCACAGCAGAGAGAGACGCAGAGAGGAGGAGGGTGAAGGGAAGAAATGATCAGATGATGCTGCAGAGAATTAAACAAGAGATGTTCTATGATTGGTAAACTTCTTCCTCCCAGAGAAGTTGCATTCTTTCCTGTCTGCACTTTCATCTATGCATCTACACCCACACCCCCTGATGGTCTGAGAGGCCCCCAGGGGCAGATGGAGAAGCTGAATTCAGGAGGGAAACGGACAATGGAGGGCCGAGGCAGCTATACAAACCCCAAACGTCGAGTGGATGGCCTGTGAAAGCTGCTGGCCTCGAGGCCTGCAGAAACCCTAACCATTCAAACGCACATACATACACAAGGAGGGAGGGAAGAAAAAGGAGCCCTTTCTTCTTTCTATTGATAATAGCTATCAAAGCAAAACCATTTCACCGAATGTTGCTGGCCCACCGCCCATGGCATGTGTGTGTAGGTGACTCCGTAGATGGCATTAAGCCAGATGGAGTTGCAGGGAAAAGTGACTGTTGGTGACCGTCAGCTAAATGCAGCTCTTGCGCTGCCACTTAAAGCCTCTACAGTGTCCATTCGCAACACGCCAGCCCCTTTCTGTTTCAACTCCGCCTTGAGTCCATGTTCGATCGACGCTCGCATAAAGTTGATAGAGGGAAAGTAATGAAGTTTTATCCCATTAGCATCACTGGCACCATCCTTCTCTTGTCCTCAGTAGTCGTGCCGATAAAGCATATCTGAGCTGAGGACAGCAAATGCAGGACGAGACAAACAAAGGAACACAAACTGCCCACGCCGAGTCGGGCGTATCGGACTATTAATCTGCATAAATTCAAAAGTCAATTTATGGCTAGGTTGCTTACAAATGCATACAGGCATTTCTGAATTAAAGACATGCACAAAAAGCGTGCATATACAAAAAGACAAACACACACACACTGACACCAAGGGGAGACGGGGGTCAGACAGGACTGATTGTCTCTTCCAGTTGCTCCAGAGAGCATATTGATTTTTCCCACACTCCTCTTTCTACACACCTCCCTCTCATGCTTGCGCCTCCACTTTCTGCCTCTGCTTATATTTTTCTTTCCCTCCCTCTTCCTCCTTATTCTTGTTCTTTTTTTTCTTTCCAAAACTGTTTTTCCCCTCGGATTTCTCTCACATCTTTTAAACTTTTTACTTTGTGATCTGACCTGACCTGTTGTAGCTCATACAAAATACTCAGTTTGACTCTGAGCAAGCGCTATATGACAACCCAAACAGTCAAAATAAAATGCTCAGGTTACAGACAGCAACATGCTGAAGTATTCATATGAACTCTGACCTGAAAGAATGGCAAAATTACACAATTGTTTAAAAATGTAGTGCAAAGTCTGATTTAAAACACATAGCCAATATAAGAAGGTGTTCTGGTCAGAAGAGACCAAAATGAAAATTAATACATGACAATGAAGAAAACATAATAATGTTGGGATGGTTTTATTCAGCAGGGTCAGGGGAGCCGTTCAGGGCTGATAGAAGAAGAACGGTGAAAAATTAAGGTCAATCCGCAGCAAAATCTGTCCGGAGACTGAAAAATACTTGAAAGTGAGGCAGAGATTCATGTTACAGAAATACAACAAATAAAAACACAACCAGAGCTACAATAGAATAGAACAGCTAAGCATATTCAGAACGGTCCAGTCAAAGTCCAGACACCAATCAAATTCTTGTTTGTTGCAAGATATGTATTCACATTTTCCCTCCGTTCAACCTGAATGAACTTTTTAATTTTAATTTTGTGTAATTTTTTTTTAAACTTATATCTTGAATATAATTTTGATTAATGGGTTATTTATGTACTTAATAGTGCAAATAAAGTCACATTAAGTTACCGAAGTTGTATTTCCATCTGTTTGATATTGATGTCAGAACAGCAAATTGGCATATTACTCAAACTATTACATTAATACAGCTACATTTATTTAGTAGATTGAGTTTTATCTAGTTATCTGCACCAAAACTACATTGTCTTCCTCTAATAATGATACATTTTATTGAAACTATTTTGTGACTAACACCTAAAACTAATGGTTAGAATTTATTAGGTATGACATTCAACATTTAAATGACTTAGTTCAGGTGGAAATTTTGTTATAGCATGGCTAAGCAAGGTAAAGCGAATTGTTTCAAACCCTTTTTATCGACTATAAATTAGGAATTTGCACATTTTTCTTACATACAACAAAACAAGCTTTATCTATAAATCCTCATTTGGAACAAAAGCCTGACAGCAAATTGTATACTTTATGTATTTGATCCTCTTTTTGACTAAAGAGTTAAAAATTTCACTCACCTCTTTTGCTGTAGCTTTCCCCTGATCAAACTGGGAGCAAGGTTTCTTGTGACATTTGTAATCTTTTCTGGACTCCACAGCAAATTTTGCAGAGTTAATTTAACGCTTTCAAAGGTTTTTCTGGAAAAAAAATTAAAAATAAAAATAAATCCTCTGGTTAAGTAATTGTAACTCTTGAAGTAGTTATAACTACTCAATCTCTTGTTGAAATAACGATCTGAGAGTTAAATTAATACCAATTCTGAAAAGGATTAAAGAGACTCACCACAATGTTGATTTAACTCTGAAAAATTTGCTGTAGAAAAACATCGACAAGAACAAATCTTCTAACAAATTCAAGGATTGTGTGCACAGATGACATAACTCCAGCATGAACGATGTTGCCAGAATGCCAGTGTGTGAATATGTGTGAATGCAAGTGTGTCAGGCAGCAGTGTTTTATGGCAATACTTATTAACTCCATGTGCTCTGCTTCAGCATGCTGGAAAAACAATGAAGGAAGGGTGAGACACATAATGAAGAGAAATAATCTTCATTGCTCATTGTTTGAACAGGAAAGATTTGGACCTTCTTTGTTTCCTGTTGGCTTCTACCCGCTTCCTGCCACTTCGACTGCATCATCCCCCAGTTTGGCGAGACGGGGGATATATTTGGGATACATTCAATTTCCCTCTTAATCTCTCTTCAGGTTTAGGAATAGCTTCAGACATATTCTTAATCTGTTGTCACAACAATGCTATTCCTCAAGGCCAGCCGGCACAATTAGTGTCACAGACGTGTTTACCTTGCACTTACAGGGAATTTTAAGATAATGGCAGTTGAGTTGTTTTGGTACACATTTGTGGAAAACCACAGGCAGAGTAGCTGTGCTTAAACACACAAACAGAGGGCGATAATTGTGTTAAGGGATTAGAACGGCTGAGACTTTGCTGTTGTACCACAAGGCAATCTATGTACGATTATCAAGTCTGGTTGGATTGCTTCCTCTGTCATTACTAAACAGACATACTTGCCTGCGTTAGTGTGCACAGTTGCACCTTACTGTTCATTTGCCAGTTTCATAGGAGAACATAAGGAAGTTTCAAAAGCAAAACATCATCAGATGTACAAAATCAGAGAGGGTAATCAGGATTAATAGTGCATATCGTCCTGGGCTAATATAGGAGGATTGTGGGTCCCCGGGCTAAGGCACAATTTGGTCCCATATCCATACAAAATTATTTTCCTTATTAAAGTTATATCGTGTTGATAGATAGGTAGGCATACATGTTTATGGATGCAGTTTAACACAACCCCTATCAGATAACTCTGTGTTTGTCCTTTTTAGAAATGGCTTCATAAATGCAGAAAAGAAAAAAGGATCAAAATGAATCACAATGTTTTTGTTACTGTCACAGGCCTGTTTTTGTGAATATAATACAATCACTGAAATCCACCTTAAAAAATGTGCTTAAGTGTTGCTGTTGTTGCACCTGATTTACTGTTGGTAGGTCAGACGAGAAGCTATGATGTCATATTGTTCAGATACTCGTGCATCATTCAGCCTGACCAAAACCAAACTGGAACACATCACATGGAACTGTAAGTTTTGTAAAAGTACAATGTTTGGAAAGTATTTGTTGATCACAATAAAATCTGTTTGAATTTTTGTTCAGAGGATAAATGGATTTAATTTATTCTGAGAAAAATGTCATCCAAATCAGTATGGTTTGTGAAAAACTAATTATTAAGTCATAAATTAACTGTGTTCTTTGGTTCAGTTTCAATAGCAACACTCAGCCCTGTTTTCTGCCAGACGTTGGAGAATCAAGCAATTACTTTAATTCTGGGTTTTTCAAGTCCAGGCCTCATGGGTTGTTGTCCTGCAATGTTTAGATGTATCCCTGCTCCAATACAGCTAAATCAAATGTGACGTAGAATAAAAAAAAACAAAACAACAACAAAAAAAACCTTCTTGACTAAAAAAGTTCAAATAAAAATTGACTAGTCTCTTACAGAATGATGGACATAGGTCATTTCTAGAAATTTCATCAGCTAAATGGGAAAAACATATCATATTAACGATCATCAATGGGTTTATCAGTTCACTGACCAAGATCCTGTGGAACTGCTGCTGTAATAAAAGATTAATTTATTTTATAGCCTTTTACTTATGTTCACTACGGGGAGCCAATATGTGCACAGTAAAAACAAGACAAATGTGAAAAGATAGCTTAAAACTATGTAAAAACAGCTTTTAAACAAAGATGTTAGAACACATTACTTTAATTAATTAGTTAATTAATTATGCAAGAGGATTGTAATGATATAAAACAACATGTAATAATCTGTGAACAACTTCTTTGAAAGTAATGCAAAATAAACCAAGAATGGTTTCAGAATGTTTATCCTAATCCCACTCTATTTGGAACATGCAATGTTTTAAAAACAATGATAAAACACATGCTACTGTTAAGTAAAAACATGTTGCTTGGAAACAATCCTTTGTCATATCCAAGGGTGATTCTCTGTGGAGATTTGTCTAAAAATACAAACAGGCAGCTACTCACCATGAAAGTCAGTGCAGCCAGAAATTGTAACAGAAGCTATTTTACCCATTTTTTGCAGCCTTAACATCTCCAAGTTATTATCAAGACAAGCTTCATTTGACAACGCTGATGTCTGCAACAATGTCCAGCTGAGATCAGTAACCTGGTAATGACTAAGGGTGACATTAAACAACTCATTCTTATTCTCAAGGCAGCACAGCAGCTCTGGAAAGATCCCCGGTGGCTTTGACACACACACTCGCAGATGACCTTTGTCATCAGTTACTGACACAGTCTGTAACTTCAATGCGGCACATTTAAATTTAGTGCATTAACTTATGAAAAGGCAGCAAGAATCTTTTAAGATAAGTGAACAAGGCAGAAAAGACCTATGAAATGTCACCAAAATTCAAGATTACCTTGAAAAAGCATTCTTTTTATTTTTAGTTATTCATATTCACCCTGCAAAATGTCTTAAAACATTCTTCCTACTCCAATTTCAGTAGCTTAATATTGAGAAGTGTGGCCAACATTTAATGAATGGCTTCTTTCACTTCCTTCGCCGCCCATTGCCAAACTACAACCATTAGCAGACTACAATTCGAAAACAGCGCAGAAAACTGATGCCATCATTCATAACTTCTTCTCTTCACTGACAGGCTCAGGTTACGTTCAAGCAGAAAGATTCAGCTCAATGGAAGAAATCCCAGTCAGGGACTGAAGGGAGATGAGAATCACTGTGAATTGCATAGGAAGGCAAAGAAAGATCAGGTTATTTCATGTTAATAACTTAAGTGTTATTTCCGTATGTTTATGTCCATATATATTGACTACCGCATTGCAAGAGTTTAAATTTCCCTAAGAGCTGTGAAAAGGTAATTTTCTCCCTTGTTGGAATGTAAACTACCTGAGATTCATCACATTTTTTGGAAAGTTACTGCCTGGTGAGTAATTTCAAGAAATCCTTCCAATTTATTGGAATTCAAGGACAGATAAGAAACAAAGTAATTGTCTGTTATCAGTCTGGAAACTGTTACAAATGTATTTCCCCATTATCCATACGTGAAGACAATGTGAACCAGTGGTAAACCTTCCTGGCACATGCTGGCTTACCAAACTTACTGGAAGGATGCATCAGCAATGCATCCAGGAGGTTACAAAATATTCCTGTAAATACTGCTGGCATCACATTTCACTTGCTTGATTCCAAGGGAAAAGCAAGATCTGATCAAAAATATGTACATGTAAGTATACAACATAATTCATACTCTTCAACCATTTCTTGCCACTTTATTACCACTGTTATCACAAAGGAAAAAGTGTTTCCTTATTTGTATTCCAGCTCAGTTACTCAGATTTAAATAAAATTCTGTGTAAGTCATTGTTGTCAGAAGTTGCCTAATTTGTAAACAGACAGCATTAACATATCCATGTATTAAAGTGGCCCAAAGTCGAGGCCTAAATACATTTGATAGGTTTGGTTCACAGATGCTTGTCATCCACTCTGACTGAACTTGCGTTTTGCAGAGAAAGGGAAAAAAAAAGATGTCTGCCATAATATGTTTAAAGCCGGTAGGGACTGCAATTGTAGCAAAAGGTGGGCAGAATGAAATACATATCACACCTTGTACAATTTCATTTGTTAAAAATATATAAAAAACGGTATCATTTTCTTTCCACTTCACAATTATACAGTATATGAGTTTGTGCTGGTGTGTCATGTGAGATCCTTATAAAATACATTTTATAGTTGATGTTTGTAACATCAAAACACTGGACAGTTTGAGAGGTATGAACAAGCTGAAGGATGTGAAATGTTACAACTCAAAAGTAATCCTCAATTTAATCAGTTTTCCTGCTTTGACTATAGAACAATTCAACCAGAACATATGAGAAGTTTATTACCTATCACCCAAAAAAAAATCACACGTACTTGAGGAAACAAACAATAGCAAGTTAAAATGCTGATAGATGAAGATGGACAAAGAAGTGAAGCGGAGGTTCCCTGTGTGTGTTTTACTCTGGGACTCAGTTTGACGAAATCTGCTTCTGCATAAAAAGTTTCTACATTACAGTATACCATACCAGACACATTGAGCACTCTTTCCCTCTCTGTTCTCTATTTGTTTTCCTGCTGAAATGCAATGAATAATTATTTCCACCCATTAAAACCCAACAGCTAATACAGACACATTCACCTGATATGTGAAACTCGACACACCTTTTTTCATGTGCAGGATAATAGAGTTTCCAACAAGCCAGTCATTTCTGAGATCCTATTCATCTCCTCAGCACCTCCGTGAGGCCTCAGCGGTGGGGTGTGTATAGACACAACAGCCTGCTAGTCCCATCGCAACAAAGGTAACTGCGCACATCCGCACCTAAGAGCCTAACTTTCAGTACACATATGGAAGGATCTCGTCAAGATGAAACTGGGAACTCAGGGGAAATGGTTTTGTTTTGTTAATGCTGTTTTGTATGTTTTGGTGTAGCACAGTGTGTGTTTCAGTGTCTGAGAGCATGCATGCCTCATTGGAGCTGTGCAGCCATCTACTAAGCAAAACACATTTGGTTGTTAAGGATGTAATTATAAAGCAAAACACACATACACAGCACAAATCCTCAAAAGCTTTGATGTAAAACTGTTGTCATTTACACATGGAAGTAACATGGTGTTTGAATTTCATCCTGCATTGTTGTGTAAACTTGTGGCTATGCACAAATGAAAATGTATGTCTGTTCACAATAAAACCCACTCTGAGCAGGATGCGTTTCAGTAGCAGCTGTCCACCAGTCCAGGTGGTTCAAGTGACCTCTTCACTCACACAGGCACACTTCCCCCACACCTTCAGGTTTACTGCCCCGCCATAAACCAAAGATAACACAAACTGCTCCTAAATCAACAGGCTGTAATTAGCAGAGCCAGAATCACAGTCGACTGATAGATTCCCTTCAGATTAACAGATTTCTGTGCTTATAAACACTATGGCTTAAACTTGCTAATCGGTTAACATTGTGCCATGAATAATTTGATCGCCCAATAAGCCAGACTTGAACTAACGTTATAAAAAATATTTAGAAACATTCTGTAACATGACTGCGATTCAAGTATCACAGCAATAACACTTAATCACAAGCAACACCAATCAAATGAAGTGTTAACGCCAATGAAGAGGTCAAACTGACATCAATATATTATTTACCTTTTTTCTGAATAATATAATGATATGACTAAATACAGTATGTTCATATATATATATATATATATATATATATATATATATATATATATATATAAGGGGCCTACTAAATAAAGGGCTTTAAAAACAAAACAAGAAAACTTGAGGAAGTCTTAAAATGAAACAAGAAAGCAACTTCAGCACAGTGAAGGCAGCATTGAGGAACCAGGGAGATCAAAACAGTCTTGCAAGGGGTTTAGGGAACGGACAGGCTTTTGACTGGTGGGAGAGTCGATGAGTGTTACTGGAACCAGGTGTGACCAATGAAGTCTAAATTAATCCAGAGGGAGCCAAACGAGAACACAACAGGATCAACTGATCAAGAACTAAGAAACTCAACACAGAGAAATGAACTGTTTTCAATCCCCTAAATGAGAGTAACAGACGCTGTCACTTAGACAACACAAAAACATAGAAGAGAGTATTTTTTCTTTATGCAAAGATACACTCATTTTCTAATTAATTAGACGTGTCATTAACATGGCATTGTTGACGCAAACATCAAACCAGCCAATGACATGTTAGCAGCTCAACGCATTTTACCATCTAGACTTTAGGAAAATGATTTACTGAGGTTCAAAACATGCAGCAGAATGTGGAAAAAGGGAATTAAGTGACTATAGCCAAGATGCTGGTGCCAGACTGGTCATAGTATTTCAGAAACTATCTGATCCATGGGACTCTTAATGCACAACAATCTCTAGGGTTTATAGAGACTGGTTCAAAAAAGGAGAAAAGGCCCAGTGAGTGACAGCTGTGAACACAGAAATGCCTTGTTTATGTCACAGATCAGAGGAGAAGGAACCTTTCCCGAAAACCAATAGCACATCTGAATGCACAATATGTTGAACTTTGGATCGGATTGGCCACAGCAGCATAAGACTATACTGGATGCCACTCTTGATAGTACAACAGGTCCAACTTGGTACAAAAAAGGTATACCTTATATAATGGCCCATGAGGATATATGGGAAGACAGGAGACAATATGAAACCAGCTTTAGGATTAGATTTTTTGATCACACTGTTTCTGGTTAATTTGTTTTCAAATGACACATTAGCAGAAGGCTGTGACAGAACCTAATCAATGAAGTTACTAGGAGTTTAAAGTTTTTCAGGTTTTCTACAAAGGTGTCCTCTAATTAACTTATTTACTTTCTTCATATTTCAAAATATTGCGTCGTCTTTGTGCTGTGTGCTAAAAATGGAACATTATGGTTGAAGATCTCTCCTCGTCTCAGAAATGTAAATCAAGTTTGTCAAGTTGCACCTGTCTTCATTGACAATGCTAGCGTTGTCCAACTGTCTCACTTCAGGGAATAACAGATCTTTGTTCTTGCAGGGTTCATGACATTTTAATATCCTGACACTAGCAACAACAAAGCAGCTGGTAAAAAAAAAAAAAAAAGAAAACATCTCAAATTCCTCTACCTCACTGTGTAATTAGACATCAACTATTTTCGATTAGATCATTCTGAGTGAGTTTTCAGCAGTCCAGTTGGAAAAGCTGGACAAGCCTTATTCCCTCTTGCAAAATACAAACCTTCTAATATAATGTATTTTTCCCACAAATGTAACATACTGCATTGTTGTAACATAAAATCTTTGGTAAAAACCTTGAAAAACAAGTTCACCGAAGCCACTCAAATGGACCGTATGAGTTCAAGCTCTTAGACCAATTAATTTAAAATGTTTCTACATATTGACTTTCAAAAGCAAAACGGTTAATTTAGCCTTAATATGACCAAACACTGACTTTGCATTCATATAAGACTGCTACCAGTTGCTCCTGGAGAGTCACTTTGTTGTTATTGCACTCTTAAACTGTGAATATACTTTTACTTCCCAGATATCTCAGGTTTTTTAGATGTCAATTTGACTTTCATGCCTTCTCTGGAGGCACATGGCATTTACTGCAGTTCATATTTTGAACAGTGGACGTCTCTGCAGATTAAAACCTGCCTGTATTTAACATTTGGTTGAATAGGAAGAATCTATAGAGAAAGTGTGTTCCTAATACAATTCTAACTATAATCATAAGCGCATCGACTTGTAAAAACAAAGATGCTTCAAACCACTTTGCTACCTTTCCTGTTCAATGATGGGCTGTTTCAAAAATCATGATGTGCAAGGTTAGTGGAAATGCAAAAATACACTCCCTACAGAAAGACGTGTGCCTGTCAGGAAACGCCACCCCTGAGGACAGAAACAGCAACCATATACAAGGTGTTACAGTCCCTTGCAAAAGTATTCAAACTCAAATTATAAGTCACATTTTGTCACAGAGGCCACAACTGCAAACATCAATGGTTGCTGAAGACAATCATCTCCACGGAATGATGTTGGCATTTTAAAGTTTGTCATGAATGTTGAATTTAAAGTAAATACAGAGTTCAAAATATATATATAAAAAAAGAAGAAAAAAAACAATTTGTGTTAAAATGTGGTTCAGAGTTAAGGGATTAGGCTCCGGCTAACACTACAGGAACTCAGTGATTGATGTTGCATCCCTTGAGGATATGGAAACATCACGATGTGTGTGTGTGTGTGTGTGTGTGTGTGTGTGTGTGTGTGTGTGTGTGTGTGTGTGTGTGTGTGTCGGTGGGTGGGTAGGGAGTAGGCATGTCAGATTAGGCCATGTCCTAACACATCTTGTGCCCTGAAGCCTGGTTGTTTTGTGGGAGATAAAGGTCATACTTTGACTCCTCTGTGATCCTCTCTCTCTTCCTTCAGCTGTGACACCATCATCAATGACCTTCTCAATCTTTTATATTTCAGATGCATAACAGCTTGAGCAGAGGGGAAGGCTTCAGGAGAGACTAACAAGCAGTTATTTCTCGACAAGTTAATGCAATTTAACTCTGATATGCAATAGTTCTTTAAAACTGATTTAAAAAAATAACTTTAAAGAACCATGAATACAGTAGTAATGTAAATGATGAGGACATCCTAATAATCAGGAGGTCAACTTTTCACCAGTGGGAGCAAGCAGCCGATAACTTTATAAACCTAACAGCTCGTGGGCTGTTTGCTGCTGTGCCAACGGAAAGTTTTCAGATTTGGCACACCTGCCCTCTGGATGTTTTTCCCATTTTTCTTGGCAGAGACCTTTAAGCTCAGCCAACTTGGATCAAGTGAATCAATGTCAGTACGTTCTCAGGTTTTCTCAAGCAATGATCGGCAAGGGTCAGACTTGAGCTAGGTCACAGTTCTCCTGAGCAGTTTTGTCATCCTGTCATATGCTTTAAGTTTGTTTCTTGTTAAAATCTCAGCCTACTTTTGGTAGATGGGTTTACTTCTGTTAGGCATAGGAAATCCATTGCACAAGAACATCCCAGGTCAGGAAAATATTCACAAATCAGTTCAGCCATTGATGGAGAAATGGCTACGATCACTTTGGGTGCACTCTTGATATTATGGATAAATGTCTTTTTAGATTGCTTTGCAAATAAAAATCTGAAAGATGTGGCATGCATTTTTATTTAGTATGCTTAAGTTAAAACTTTCTAAAATCAACTTTTTGTGCAACTCCAGCTGCACATCTTAGGGGTGATTCTCCATCAACCTTTTTTATTAATGGACAGAAGGTTTTGTTGATTATGTTTTGGAAAATAGCACAGGTTCAGTTAGACTGGATGGCATAGACATCATTGAATCATCATTATTAATTTGTTTTATCACAGATTTATAATTGGATTCAGTTATGGATTTTGATTGAACCAGTCTAACATGAATAATTTTGCCATTTCCCTGCTAAAAAGTGAACCTCTGACTCTCAAGTATTTTACATCCTGTTTTCTTGCTAGTTTCATCTATTATTCTTTCCACTTTGACCATCTCCCCGGTCGCACCTGAATTTAAAGCATGCTGCTGCCACTGCCATGTTTGATTGCGGTTATGGTGTGTTCAACTTTTCAATAATTATGAAAATTAAGAAGTTAATTCATTTTTGTAAGTCAGCTCACTAAGTACAACATTATAGACTAATTACAATCCTATTGATGTTTTAAATCCTTTATATCTGTTGGTTAAAAATCATTTTCAACCTACAGCTCATTAAAAACACAAGATTTAAAATTAGAATATTACATCAGATCAGCTGAAACCAACTTGTTTGCATGCGAGAAATCACCTTCTTCCACAAATAGGATCTGTCACAGCCAACAATGGCTTTCTTCCTATCACTCCTCTGTAAAAGTAATTTTTGTGGAGGACACAACTAACAGTTGTCTTGTCAACAGATTCTATCACCTGCAGCTCCTGCAGAGCAACCTGGAGCCGCTAGTCTGATTCTCTCATTGAGAATCAGAGAATCAGACTGGTTGTCTCTTTTGTCCGTTTAGGTGGATCAGCATACTCTTTCCATTTTCAGATGATGTTCATAGCCTGGGACATTTTTTATGGCTTAACTCTGATTAAACCTTTCCACAACTTTCCTCTTGATCAGTCTGTTGTAATCTTTGGTCTTCATGACGCTGTTTGGTCTCATTTGAAACCCCCACAGGAAAGCTGCATTTATGCTGAGATTAAATCACACACCCTCTTAGATTTTATTTAAGAGGATCGTAAATATGGGGTCTGAATATGATTGCACACCACACTTTTCAGATTTTATTTGTTTAACATTTAGAAAACGATTTCCTCTTTCTTAATATGCACTGCTTTGTGTTGGTCAGTTTCACAAAGTACCAATGAAATTCTTCAAAGTTAATCGTCGGAAGGGGAAAAACTGGGAAAAAGTTCAAGGGGAAGAAATACTTTCATAAGGGCATTGTAAATAGTGCAATCTTGGTTTTATTAGTTCAATGAATTTAACTTTTCATACTTTAAAAGTCAGGTACCATTTGGGGAACTTCAAAGGTAACATGAATGACTTTTAGACTTTACTTAGTAACAGCCTTTGTCTGGCCAGTACGGCATGAAATTCTGATTGATAGAGTGCTGTGCTGACTTTGGTAGTTCTGCAATGTTCTTCCATCTCTATAAAGAAACACTGAATCCAGGATGTTGGTAATTTATCTTTGGCTGCTGATGACTTGGAGCTAAAACACTGAAACCAACTTGCACAGAGTAATCTTGCCCAAAATAAATAAGGAGTCTGTCTTGGAATGAGTACTGGTTCTGGATATCTGCTTTACTTTTTTAACTGAGAACTTAGCATAAAGTGCTAAGTCACTGGTCAGTAGTTAATAGTGACCAGTGATTATCTTTGTTCTAATATACTGGTTTATCTCCTTAATTATAATAAAATCCATAATTGAATTAAGTAACTAAATTCAGATAGGGGAGCTCACTCTACCACTGTTTTTAAAAATAAAAAATGAGACATCTTCTAAAAGATAGTTTTAAGAAAATGGAAAATCTGAAGATTTTTGGTCTTAACTTTAGTCGGTCAAGGGTGAAGCCCTCAGTTAATCAGTGAAGCTAACTTCTACCCTCATAGCCTTATAAATACAGTATCAATCACATCCTAAGAATTTGTGTGAATGCTATTTTATGAACATTTAGCTCACACGTATTAAATATACTTTTCAGTTTTCCCACATTTCTGTATTTTTTTCTTAGTCTGATATAATATTCCAATCTTAAATGTCATGTTTTTATTAGCTTTAAGCAGAAAATATTCATAATGAACAGAAATAATGGCTTCAAAACATCAATCTCTAAGTGAACTGAGTTACTGAAATAAATCACCTTTTCAATAACATTCTAATTTCTAGAATCTGTATGTAGTTGCTTTTTTAAAATAAATTCTTAAGATATCAGTTACTTTTGCTTTCCCTTAGTGAGTTTTAACCACAGTCTTGAACTGTAGAATCTGTTCTATCTTTGCTTAGATTTAATAAAGTCTATATTTTTAAAGCTATAATTTTTTTCAAGTTCACCTCATTTTGCTGCTCATACAAAGAATAATTCAAAACAGAATATTTAATAAAATAAATATATTTAAAAACAAAAACAAAAGGAGACTAATTCTTTAGAACAACTAAACTATCCTGTGACATCCAACTGCCTTATGTCCACGAGTCACCCTGTTACGGTCAGCCTCACACAGAAACAACCAACCATATTACTCTATGAAAGTGTCCAAAGAAGGGTTACAAAGACCAGTGTCTTACATGTTTGATGTCGTGAGTTCATTTCCAGACCTCTAGAGGACTTAAAAACATGTTGAGGAGGTCATTTGACCATTTACATCAGCTATGTTGGAACAAGGCAACCTGCAGGACACACTTGGACACCCCGGCAACCACAGTCCGACCTTGTGACAACCAACCACATCACTGAAACGGCTGGCCTCCAGTACCAGCATCCTGCAACTTTTACATGACTCTCTGCTTCAGCTCACCTGAATGAAATAATTATGTAATCTTCAGTACAACTTCTCTGAATGTTAAAGGTATAATTCTGTCATATAATTCATTTGTATTGGTCCAGGGGTGAATTGAAAGGTTGCTGGACACTGTTTGGCACACCTGTTCTACCACAATCCACCCCACACCCTGTGACAACCAGCCCCATTTTGTGTAACAACCAAACATCGTAATGTCATAAATTGTGATAATTAATCCAGCACGGCTTAACAGGCAGCTTCATATGCTGTGACAACCAATTCCCAACAAACAGCATGTCAATGGCCTTTGACAGTGGACTACCAAGATGGTTGTCAGTGATGATTTACATTTTTTGTTACAAGTTGCATATCTATGAACCCCTTTTGAGCCATGCATAAATTAAGCTTAAGTTAAATTAATGACATCTTATTTAACAATGATGGTTAACAATCACAGTAGACTAAAACGTATGACAATCAACCACCCTGTACTCTAAATCAATGAATCGTGGACATTCACAGTTCCGGAGGTGTTTTGTTCTTTATTCCAAGTTAAATTTCAGAAATAAGCTTCCTTCTAACCAACTAAATGGTATCAGGTGATCAGGACACTCCAGTGGGAATTAGTCCCCTTCCGAGGTCAAACTGTTGCTGTTTGACCGACAGCCTGTTTAAAACCTCCTGCTGCCTTGAGGAAATACGCAGTGAGTGCGCGCGCGCGTGAGTATGTGTATGTGAGCGAGGCGGCGAGGGAGAGAGAGCGAGAGAGAGAGAGAGAGAGAGAGAGGGAGAGGGATGCCTAAACAGACGCAGTAGCAGACGTGCCCGCTCCCGTCTGCCTGCCTTTCTCCTTCTCACACACTACAGAGAGCAGCGCTTTGACGCACCACGCATAGTTGGATTATAGTATTGCGCGCTGGTCTTTCGCCGGGTTTCTGGCACTAATTTTACTTCCAGTTGACATCCCATCCCATCGGAATCATCTCCACCACTGCAGAATTTTGAGGACGAACTTGGCGCAACCGCTGCTCTAGCGCCGGACGCGTGCTGTGAATTAATAACCAAAGATATCCTCACTTGGAGTGTGCGTTAACGGGCAAAGTGTAATTGCTCGAAAGCACCTGGATCACATTAAGGATCAAGACATTTTCCTTGTTAGGAAACACTAACACAGACCTCGCCGCCGGAGGATTCTGGCCACCGCATGCCGGGGATATGTGGAAGTTTGCGCCGCTGTAGCGCAGCCACAGACCCGGTCCATCTCTATGACTCAGAGGGATCAAACTCCTACTTCACACGCTTTACGCACTCAAAGAACCCAAATGTAAAAAAAATAACATTGTTTTTCTTTTAGAAAAAAACAACTTGTAAAGGAAGAAGCAGAACAAGCATAAAAGAAACAGAGTGCGCTGCGTGCGGAGTTTGGTGAGCTCCTTCGGAAATTCCGAGGCTAACCTCCGTATTCTGCGGGTCTCGTATCGGCCACCCACTTCTGCCGCAGTCATGGTGGGAGCTGTGCGCTCCGTTGGCCTTGGCCGCTCCTTGGAGACTGCACCGAGGCTTCTGCTCCTGGGGACCGTCCTCGTCCTGGTCCTGATAAGCAGAGCAGACAGTCAGCCTTGCCCGCCTCAGTGTTCCTGCACCGGGACCACGGTGGACTGTCACGGCCAAGGACTGCGCACCGTGCCCAGGAACATACCCCGAAACACGGAAAGACTGTAAGTTTAAGGAATACTGGTCCCTGAGTAATAAATTTTTTTTTAAAGCATTATGATTTTTTTTAAAATTAACTTATTAAGTAGCAAAAATGTAACGTGATTATCCTCCTTACATCTAGTTTTAAGATTTGGGTTCTGTTCCAACAATGTTCATATAATGGTTTCATTAAGAAAAGGATGGATAATTACGCAAATGATCCCAAAACATTACCAAAACTACTTAGCGCACTAAGCATGAAGGACCACATCTGAAAACCGCAGGGCTTTAAATATTTTAACTGTCGAGTCAAAGTACATTTACAATCACAAGATGTGGCGGCTGATAAACATACATTTTTCTAAAAACAGTCAGATTTATTATTTCATGTGCTGAATGTCAGGGTAAGTCACATCGCGGATCTGAAGTTGGGGGTGGAGGGGCTGCCGCTGTGGTCTTGCTGGTGGTTTCGCACTGTTGCACTACCAGAGCCTCCGTCGACCACGTCGGTTTGTGTGGAGACCATCGAGTTAATCAAAAACGGATTTGGACAAGTGGGCTTTGACTTAAACGGGCCTCGTTTTACCAGGCGGAGTCCCCTGATGAAACTTGTTTGAACAGTTTCAGTGCAGCGGCACAATTTTTCTGGGGAGAGGAGGGAGTGCTCTCTGAGACTCAAATCCCAATTAAGATCATAGTTGCAACAGAAAATGTATTTATATATTTATGTTTTTATGTAATCTATTTTAACACCTTTTCTCGTTTTTTTAGGGATCTGAATGCAAACAACTTCACTAAAATCACCAAAGGGGATTTTGCAGGACTGAGGCATCTGAGAGTCCTGTGAGTTGATTTTGTTTAAGTGTTAATGCTTTTTCTTCTCTGCACAAATGCGAATAGGAAAATTATATGTTTCTTTTACATGTCCTGTCCTGACTGCTTAGGCAAAGGCTATAGTGGGTCTGGTTGCCCTACAGTCTTATATCAGAAGTGCTGTATAAAAGAAGATAATGTGATGTTCCCCTTTTTGTAAAGACAAATTAAACTGAAACGATTCCAGTCAACAAAGTGGAAAGACCTAAAAATCTAGAGAAAGGAAAGAAAGAGAAAAAGATGAGGAAACTGGGAAAAAGACAATGTAGTCAAAACAACAATGACGAAGGAACAAAACTAAAGGAAAAAAAGAGAAAGAAACTTTTAATGAACCACTTGACATATAAATTCATACCAGATGTAAGTAACAACCCAAGTAATCCACACAAAAGAAAATCAACACAAGTTAGTCCATGAATTGTGTTCTGGGTAATAAGTGGTATGAAACATGTTCTGGATAATAATGAAACATGAAGTGAGTACTGATATGCTTACTGAAATTTAATACATAGTAAAGTATTTTTTTACTAGATATGTTAAAAACAAGAAGTCTTCTGTAACTAGAAACTAGTTGCATTCAAGTTTGACTCCTTCTTTCACATAAATATTAAAGGAACTGAGGTGACTCTTCTATGTACTCTGATCTTCACTCTAGCACTTTTACATTTTTTTTGTCTGAACAAAATCTGTGCTTGGGACTTTTATCTTGGAGAAAAATCCACCTATGTTTCTTCTTCAGCTTTATATCGAGAGTGTCTCTGTAAATTTCTTTATTCTGCCTTCCTTCAATTATGTGAAATCACCCAGCACCAAATACAGAGAAACAGCCCCACATCATGAGACTGATATCTGAAAACCTTAAAGTTTGTGTAGTGTTTTTGGGATGCTGTGCTGTGCCACTTCTTTGCCAAACACAATTTGCGGCTTCACTAGCCTGTCCAAATGTTCTGCAGTAAACGTTAAATGAGTGGATGAGTGGAGTCTTGTGCGATGAGTGTACATATGCCTTGTTTCCATCGAGTAGTACGGCACGGGTCGCTGTGGTTCAGTACACTATTTTGTCTGTTTCCATTGTAAAAGCTGCTCAAAAACCAATCCTTGGCCCCCTTCAGATTAAGGTCCAAAGAACAGCGGTATGTTTAGGGTGGAACTACAACACAGCCACCCAACACAGTCCATTGATCAGGGGACAGAAAAATGTTGCGAGACGCACTAGTGGATCACGTTTGTTGTTGCTCTAGTATTATGCAAAGTAAGGCATTTTATTTTAGTCCTTCCTGCCCAGTGAGAGTCCAATTGGCGATGGAAATGCTCTTGTGAACAAGCCGGAACATAAACTATAAAATATCATACCAAACTGCATCGGCTCGTGCCACACCTCTCAGTGGAAATGAGGCTGTAGCGTATACTAAGATTTAGTGAGTTACTTGTTGTCTTCTCTTAGCTTTTTTAATTCCAGGTCCTTCTGTGGTACTTGGCTCTTACAGAACAGCACTGATTATATTTTTGACTCCTCTGTGAAAAATATTTTGAAGAGCGCCAGGCTCCTTTGAAATTTAGCTTCGTTGGTGACCATGAGAACCTTTAGAAATAGGACAAAACCAATGCAAATTTTATGAATATTTTGGAAGAGTTTGCTGTTATGTTGCAGGAGATGCTTCTTTTATTACACTTTGCTAATAAAAAAAACCTTTGAATGGGTCATGAGTTAAGACTAAGCCTGCTGATATTGCTTTGCACTGACAGGGGGCAGGATTGTTCACAAAATACTCAGATTTCATTTATTTCATCTATTTTATTGGTTTTCTGTATTTTTGAATCTGATTTTCTCTATGAGTTTAGTACTTATTCCACATGCCAAGTTTATAACTGATAAAATATTGACCAATTTGCTTTGATTTGGTCAATATTTTATCAGTTGTAAACTGACAAAATATTAGTGTGGATGACTTGGGTTTTCACATATGGTGTGAATTTCATATATACAGCTCCAATAGAAATATATTTTCTGAGAGAAACGTTGACATGTTCAGCTCTTGTTTTTGTCACTGCATGGCTTTTCTTTCAGAGCGGTAAAAGTTTCAGTTGTAATTATGAATTTTTCAGCTTCTACATGTTTTTATATATATATATGTTTGGATGGCATTGTGTAGATGTCACTGCATCAATATACGTTGTGTGTGTGTGTGTGAGCAGGTCTTTATTTGCTTGTATTCTTTGTATATATGCATAAAAGTGGAGGTTGAGGTTGAAGTTAAAGTGTGGAGGTAGTTGCAAAGACAGAAGTAAATGATATTCACACTCACAGCTCTGATGTGCTCTCTTTTGCTCCAAACAGCAACGCAGATTAAACCGTTTCCTATCCCGTCCTGCATTTTGAAGCCCTGCCGCATGCAGCACTGCATCCAGTTGTACCGGTTGCTTCGCTGAGCACACAGCCTACGCGACCAACAAAGAGCAGCTCTCTGGCACCTGTTAATGCCGTCGTGTTAATCTGCCAGTTGGAAGTGTCAGGCGGGGTTTATTTTAACCACTGGGCCCCGGGGTCCATGTGCTGGAGTGATTAACACACTGGTGAGGAAATGATGGAGGGCAAGAATGGAAAGAGATAGCGGTCATTAGGTGTAACCGCGGAGAGAGGAATGCAGCTGGTGGAAGGGAAGGCTGGAGGGGAAGGAAAAGGGAGAGAGAGAGTCAAGTAAGAACAAGTTTCCAAACCTAAGATCAGACCGGGTTCAGAGTTCCCCACCTCTGATTTGCTGCTGGGAAAGCCTGATCACCACTGAGCAGCAATGTGAATGGTTTTAAAGCACATTACTGGAATTCCTTTGGGATTATATCCTTAATTACCAACATTTCGTCTGAGTTCACCTTATGTGCAATATTCTAATAATTATTGATTATACGTCTTTTTCAATAACCATCATGTTCAAGATTTTATAAATGAATATAAACAACAGCACTTGCTGAATTCTTTCACACTTTTCCTTTGCACTCACATTTAAATTAAATATATAAATTACATGGTTTCACAATTTTTCAGAAATAAAATGTATGAAAATTGTGTCCCACAGTTTTATTCAGCCCCCATTGAAGCATATTTTGATGCAGTTGCAGCAGAGAGTATTTTTGGGGTATTCCTCTACCAGATTTGCAAATCTACAACTTGAATTTTTTGTTTGTTCTTGTTTCCAAAATAATTCAATCTCAGGCAGAATGAATGGAGAGTGTCTGTGAATATCCGTTTTCAAGTGTTACCAAAGCTTCTCCAATGCAGAAGAAAAGATAACTGATCAGACTGGAGTTGTCTAAATTTAGCTCTTAGTGGCCGGTGTCCTGTTGTTTTTGACGTGTCTCCACTAAAGCAAAAGTTCTGTGCATGCGTGGGTTCTCTCCAGATAGAGGTGACCTGCATAGGGCTTTCCCAGCGCCGTTACAGCTCGAGATAGACAATCATTCCTGAAACCCCAACCCCCACTCTGCAAGAACAAGCGTGTATAGATAATGGTGGTTGGATGAGAAAAAATGGAAACAACCAGAATTTTGAATCAAACTAACCGAAAAATCAATCTTCAAAATGACAAGTTGCTTACAAGGTTTTAAATAGATTTGACTGGCAATGTGAGTCACCAAACAAACAGTCATAAACTTGTGTGATAAAACCACAGAAACTCAAAGCCAGATTCCAGACAAAAGTAAATCTAAGCTGGAGTGAAAACAACCACAAAGATTTGTAAAATGATATGAAAAGAGAAGTTATGACTGGAAAATTGCAATAGATAGACGCAAAATAACCACAGAGAGATGTAAAAATTGTGCAGATCTTTACGATCCTAGAGCCAAACATGACCACAAATTGCATTAGCATAATTAGTGGTTGTTTTAAATTTCTCAGTGTAAAATTCTCTAATAAGGGTCATGTTTATTCTCCCTTTCTGTAATCATCTTGTGCTTACAGCACATTAAACGTTTGTGTCTTGTTGTTGGTCTTGGTCAGCGGCACATTCCTGCTGGAGTTGTGCTGGTGTAAGGGAATGAGTGGTCACAGCGATGTGGTGGGACAGCAAGTAAATTGGATGATGGATGGGATTCTGTCTAACTGATGGGTTACTTTTAAAGTCGATTCTGAGGGCTTATCGACCTGTCGCTGATTGTCTTTTCTCCCTCTCTTTTCCTGCTTCAACATTCTCTGACTTTCCATCCCCTCCACACTGCCGTCTTTTTTTCCACACCGAATGCAACCGATCATTTCTTTCTCTTCTTCCATTCCCTCTCTTCTCTATTGTCAATCTCCTTCCATCTTTGTTGTCAGTTTCTGCTCTGTCTTTTTTTTATCTCTCTTAACTGCAGGTCAATATTGCCATGCCTCTCCTTCTGTTTGGTCTCTCATGCATCCATCAGCCCTGACACCCTGTGTGTCTCTTTATCAACCCATCTCTTCCCTTTTTTATATCCAGTTCTCACAGTCTCACCCCTTTGGATGTTTCTTTCACAGGCAGTTGATGGAGAACAAAATCACCACAATTGAGAGAGGAGCGTTCCAGGACCTGAAGGAGCTGGAGAGACTGTGAGTGAAGCTGTTGTCCACTTTAACCTCACTGTTTGTCATGTTACCGAATATTTCTGGGTCATTTTCTTTACAAACATTGCCCTAGAAGTGGATGCACATACAAGAATAAGTACTTTATGCAAAACATTTTCCCCATCTATTTTTCTCTGCTTCTCCCATAATGATGGGGAAATTACTTGATGATAAATGAATGGATTTTATTCACAAATGATTAGAAAAATTATGCCATTTATAGTAGAACTATGAAATCTAGAGATGCTTAAATCATGATTTTTTTTTTGCCACTAATATAATTTTAATTATCTAAGAATAACAATTTGCCAGTCTCAAGTAATGTCCGCAATAAAATTGAAATAAACAACATGTACGACTATTACAATAACACATGGCTGTTAATGAGCAATGCATGGCTTCCAATTGATTTGTGGATGTGTAGCACACCAAAAAATGTCCTATTTATTTTGCCTGACAGCCACAAATACCGTATTTAGTGCCAATCAAAGCTTCTGTATGTCAGCTGCAATACGGTGCTTAAGCATGGTGATAAAACGGCTAAAAAAATTATATTTTACTCTCATAATTTTGTCAAAACATTTGAGCTGCAATCCTAAATATGTTTTTTACACATCAGCCAATGCTAATATTTTTATTCTATGCTTTGATTCCACTCATTAATAGTTTGGCCCATGCTACAAATTGTGCAGAAAAATCTAGAAGAAAAAGTTGTTTACCTGCTTTACAAAATTAGTACCTTGATTTGAACATCAAATCAAGGTACTAATAACCCATACTGACCAATGTTTCAGCTGCTCTCTATGTTACTCTACCAGCAAGCTGGGAATATCTGATTCTCAAGATCTGAGCAAAGCATTATGGGAAGGTTTTGTGATACAGCCAGGCCAGGTGCTGCTGCCATCAATCCTTAGATTTCTGGAAAAACACATATCTCTCAGATTAAGAAAATAATGTTGATTATCCACTATACAGTTTTGCAAGTCATGGACATGGAGACATACTAAAGAGTGAAAAGTTAATAGCTGCTGAGTTGCTGTGTGAACCCACAACAAGTTACATTTTACAATATCTGGACAGTGAAAAGAAAAATGAAACTGTGTAACAATAAATAAAAAAAAAAGAAAAAAAAAGGTTGCAGATGAAAAAGCTACTAATGGTGGACCACAACTATTTTCTCACAGATGTTGATATCAATAATTTGCACCCTAAGCCCATGTCTGGGATCAGAGCCACCCTAATGTGAAACACTTTTTTTTTTCTTTTCTTGTTTTGCTCAATTTTTAATGTCGTTGTACTTATTAATTACAGATGTAGTGAGAAGCTTAACTCAGCAAAATGTGTTGAGTTTTAATACTTATTTTACTAAGTCTAAGTGTTCTCTTGAGTCTACAATCTAAACTTTTTATTAAAAAAGCATACTTGCATTCCCCTGTACACATACACACAAGTAATATGCACCAAGTACTAATCAAAAGAAAGCATTCTATCTTTTTGATTGCTGTTTTGGTTAAATTCTTTGAAAGTTGTGGGGATGAAGCGGATGGTCTATTATGATTTCCTGACTGATTTTGTCTCATGCCTTTCTTTTCTCTGCTCTGTTGCTGCTCTTTGTTGAAAGAGTGGGGAGCTTTATGGACCATTAGAGGGAATGTGCTAGTTTTTCACTTGCAGGGAATGCACAGCTCTGCCTGGCAAAGCAGTTCTAGGAATTTCTGCACAGAGTAGTGGACAAGAAGGAAACATTTTAACTGTGTATGGCCTGGATTCAACAGAGCAATCTGACTGAAAATCCATGATATAAAACGATGGTACAAGCTGGTGAATGTCTTCTGTCATGCATTCATATGCAATAGAAGCTTAAAGCACATGTTCATTCAAATAGCAACGCTACATTTCCCCAATGACATGTTGTCATACAACATGGCTGTCCTGTCATAGTGCTGTAATGCAATGTTTCTAGATTGGCATGTTCACAAACACAAAGATGGAGTCAGTCATCAATACCCCCCCACAGATGACAGACAAAGGCACGTCTCTGGAGTCTGGAGTCCGGGGGTAAATTCAAAGGCCTCTGTCGTCTTGGGGTCTGTAGGGGGCTAGAGAGGGCCTGCTGGGCACCGCTACCCAAAGTAGAAGACCCTAAGCTGGGCTGATGGATCCACACTGACTGCCCCCCACAGGGGTGGAAAACAGTTCCCATTCTCATCCTTTTCTGCAACTGGCTCTGGAGGGCCAAACAGTGCATGGCTGGGTCAGGTGTGGGTCTGTTGTCTCGGGGGACGAGAGTTAGACTGGGGTTGGGGGAGAGACTGGCATGTCACAACACACTCATGCACACATATAAACACATTCATATGTGCATGCATACACTCACATAGAGGCACTCGCTTACGCAAGGCTGCTCTGTCAGTACTGGTTTTATCTTGGTTTTTGGGGGGCCCCAAAAACCCTCTAACGCTTCCGTTCGCCTGTCATTCATTCTTTAACCTCCTCTCATGTTTTTGCACCGTTGTCAACCATCTGGGTTTCTCCTTCTATTGTTCTGTTTATGTAGGAATGTCACAAATTCCCATCTCAAACCCTGAGGTTATAAAATAGGAACGAGAGGAGCTCCTGAGTCTCACATCTTTCATTTGCATGTTAAAGAATTAAAGCATCACCTCTGTTTAAATTTGGAGAGATTAAAGATGTTAAGAGTCCAATTGCTCTGAAAAGAACATCAATTAAAGGTAGTGAGAAGTTGAGGATTGCATTAAAAAAAAACTTCTTTAAATAACTTGTAATTGACAAACATTATTAAAGAAAGGCTTAAGAAAAGGACAATTGAATTTGGGAGCAGAAACTAGAGAATGGTAAATCTCGTGCTTGTTTTGTACAAGTCTGAAAAACAACAGAATTGCAAGTAGATGGTGGATTTCAGAGAAAGGGCCTAGATTACTGCTAAATAATTAGCTGTAAAGTTGTTTGAATAACTACATCCTTTTCACTGTCTGTTTTTTAATGAGCAGGGAACATTGAAATCTTCCACACAATAAGGACTACTAGGTGTGAAACACTCAAAGGCACTCAGGTTACACAGACATAGTTTAATGTTAAAATTTCCATCACACCGTTTTTATTCTTTAAATAGCTTCTAATGAGAACCCATAAAGATTGTAAAAGACACCAGAATTTCTAAGCCTGAATGAAGTCTAGAGTGTACACTGTAATGCCCCTTCCCCACCTGTTGCTGCACAACACCATTCAGGTGTCAGTAATAACATACAGTATTCTCTCTTTTGAAATAAAGACGCCTGAGCAACTAATCAGCTAATGTCAGCTAATAACACGTGAAAAAGCAGAGCAGCTAAAGGTCTTAGTATTCTGTTCAATGAGTATGTTTGCTTAAAAACTAATTTCAGTGGCTATTTAATCAACATTTTTCTAAAGTCTATGTTTGAAAATTACAATAGTGTTGTGTGGATAACTTTTTAAAGTAGCTAATCAACATCTGTGGTTATTTTTTGCACATTTTACCCATGTAGCTATACACACACCAATTACAGGAAGAGCCCTGCAGTGATGTTGGATTTTTGGCTGATAGCAAAGGAATTTGACGGTCAGGTGATAAGATGAGGTTTCAGCATATCTGTGTTTTCAGGCAAAGATTTTATCTTACCTGAACTTTAAATTAAGAGATTGTGAGATAGGATGGTGTAAGTGTTTGTCAGATAATGGATCTTTGTTCATTTTAGATAGTACAGCTGTGAACCAAAAGTACATACTCCTGGAACAGATGTAAAACCAGATCAGATGGTTAGTTTAAAGTGGTTTTGGGTGAAGTCATTGAACTATCCACAAAAGTTTGCATGTGTCTGTGTGTATTAAATGTTCTTTACGAGTTTTAAAGATTCCACAGCACTTTCAGTGTCATACATGATGGTTGAGGTAGTTTTTTTTTCCCCACCCAGAATCTTGAGTTGTGCTGTTGTGCTACTCCATTTTCATGTGCCTGTGTATTTATGACTTCATTTGCATCTCCGTGCTTCGGCACACCGTTGTGGCGCCCTATACTGTACATGCCTGAGAGAGAATGAGTGTGTTTACTGTGCGGTTACTGGCCTCCTAGCATCTGTTTATGACTGTGAGGATTATCGCCACGCTGCAGAGTGACATTAACTCATTGGAGTCACTCTCACACCTTAGACCACTGGCCACTCAGTCTTCATTCACTTTCAGCCAGACTTTGACAAGTGACAAATGAGTATGGAAGTGGCTGTTTACTGCATCTGCGTGCACACGCCCAGAAAAGACAAAGATACATTCTTTCAGGTTGAGAAACAAAGAGGCTCAGCTCGGCACAGGCAGCGCAAAACAACACAGAATGAAAATCCCGACGTATCCGGTGTTGGCTGAGCTTTGTACATTCAAATAAACATTAAGTGACTAAAACTGAAAGCATTTCTTAAATGAATGCATCTACTTAGCTCTGAACAAGGAAAAGGAAGTGATTCAACTGAGCAAATAGTTCATACTTGTCATCTGTTGCACAACACCTTCCTCAAAAACATTTGTTGAAATATAAGTGAAATTCAAGTGCCAACATTATTTGTGGTCGCGTTAATTGTCATAGAAAAATAATTTTACAGATACTTAATTTAGTGGAAGTTCACTAAATTAAATATCCAATCTAGATTTATTCTTCTAACATAAAGTAGTTCTTCTTTATTGATCTTTGTTTGATTAAATAAGTTTCAAAAAATGCATATATCAAAATGTTACATGACAGAGATAATCCCAATTATGTGAACCTGTCCTTTTAGAGCCATAAATAACAAATATTTAAATTATCTGTACGATGCTTTGTTTTTTTAAAATTTTGTCATATATAGTAAAGAAGGTTAATATTTGTTCAGGCCAGGTTTATTGTGAAATTTAGTTTTATTTTGAAAAGCTTACTTCCTATTGAGCTTTATATTATATTAGAAAAAACTCTGACAGCAGAAGGATTGCATAGACACGGAGCAATGCAGTTTTTGACTCTGTATGCCGTGCTTTTGGTGTTTTTTGGACCGAAAGAAAAAGGAATTGTATAGCTGATTTTGTATCATCATTTTTGTATTTGCATTTTCTATAGATAAAGAATTTTTTGTTAAATTCACGGTTTTGTACGCGTCAATACATTTACACCTTAGCATCATGAGGGTTTTTATGGACAGTTGCATTGAAAGGCATGCATAATTACTAACAGATTCCCATTTCCACTCATGACTATTTGGAAGAGTTTATACAGAGGTTTGTTTGACTGAACGTTCATTCTGAAGTCAAGAAATGTTAAAAATACGTCTCACATCTGATGTCGTATTTTTAGTGTTTAGTATTGCATTTTTAGGTCAGGATAGAGGAAACCTATGATCCAGATTATGCAAAAAGAAACACTGTGAATGGTCTCATCCATGACGGCTGCACAAACAAATGCTTCACTTAATACAACATCTGTTTATCATTGGTTATATAAACACGCCTATAACAAAATTATCAGAAAGTAAAGCAATGGTCTGAAGGTACATTCCAGGCTTTATAAATCCAATATGTGAATGAGGAAATGCAACATGATTTCTGCTTTCCAGCTGCTGGCAAACTAGTTGCTCACTTCTATCTTTGTGACATAGCAAAATCAAACAAAAACATTTATTAGCTTTCTAAGTAAGTCATAGAAATACGTTGGTTGTTAGTACACTTAGAGGTAATTATAATTCTGCTTCATTTTACTGAAAACGTATTGAATGCGTTCCCACAAGACCTCTATGGTGTGAGAGATAAACTGTGAAAAGAAATTATTTGTATTTAGGGGTTGAAAAATGTATTACAACACATTACAAGAAATAACAGAAGAACTGACATCAAATGCAATAATTACTAAAAGTAAAAAAAAAAAAGTCAGCACTAAAAATCCTTTAGTGGAGTTACTTGATGTGAATATATCATTTCATTTCTGTTCCATTCTGCATTTGGAGATTTTTGATACTTTGCATTATTTAATACTCATTCAGATAAAAGGCAGCTTACTAAAGAGGAGTCTATCAATAATTAAATTTAAGAATTCATGACCTCAGGGAAGTTTTTGTGAGGAGGAGAAAGCAAATTTGTAAAGTTCAAAAATCCATTTGTTTGGTTAATCTAATATTTTTTTTTACTATATACTGTAAAAAAAAAAAAAAGCAAGGTATCAGATCAATACTTCCTCAGATCAATAAACACATTGAGCCCCCCCCCCCTCGAGATTCAGGAAATAAGACAAGATTTGATTTCTGTGTTTTTACTTCATTATCTGGTTCTCCCAGTCTGACAGCACTGTGAGACTATTTTAAGAGGATGAGCTCATACCACCTTTCTGGCATCGCCGGTCCAGCACACACCCTCCCAGGGGGATGTCTAGCCCACTAACGGGCTCTGATGGCCAAGCAGGAGCTGCAGAGGGGAGTGGGCCTCTCTCTGGGACCATGTGGAGCTCTTAGCTGCGAGAGCGAGCGTTAACGGAAGATTGGTGAATAATTTAGAAACATCATTTCTGCTGGCCGTTAAATATTTAAGAAGCCTCTGATGTAACTGTGGAACATGAATGTCGGTGCGTGTGCGCGGGCGTCTTTGCACGACTGTGCGCTCTGGGGTGGAAGACGGATGCAGGGAGGGTGATGTTATTTAAGGAGAGTCCAGGTCGGCTTATTCGGAAGTAAAAAGAAGCGAAACACAAAGGTTGGAAGAGGAAAAAGTCGATGAGAGGAGAAATGACAGATCTTAAAATTCTTGAATGGAGTCGGTGTTTTGTTGTATCAACTTAGAGAAGTTATTTTTTTATTTTTTTTATTTTAAATACAGTGCCTTACATGAATGTTTGAACTTGTTTGTATGTTTCTGATTCTTACAAATCTGAAAAGTGTGGCATGCATTTGTCCTCCCACCACAAAATTAATCTGTAGTTATAGCTGGAGTCTTCTGTGGTATGTCTCTACCAGCTGTACCCGTATAAAGTCTCATTTAATTTAAATATGAGCTGCACTTTGATTAGGCCATTTTAACACATGAATATGCATGCTTTGATCTAAATAATTCCAGCATAGCTCTTGGTGTTGAATGATGTTGTTGTTTTCAGCCTCTAACAGGTTTTCTTTCAAATTTAGCTCATTCTTGTTTTTCTCGTATTTACTTTCCCCCCTTTATTTGTGTCCAGTAGCAGTCCAGAGAGCATCCGTTGCTGGCCCTGTCACGTGTTTGCGTGTAAGTGTGTGTGTCAGGGTTAAACTGTTTCAGCAGGCCGTCTCTCTTTGTGTCACTCTGTTGCCTTACTCTGCTCTGACTCACTTTAAGACTCGGCCACACACACCAACATGAACTGGCACACAAACCTCTTCACTCCTCTCAACCGGGGTTAAATGATCGCACCCAGATTATTAAACTCGCCTGAGTTCTCTCAACTCTTCTGTGTGTGTGTGAGTGTGATGATGAGTTGTTGTGGGTTCTTCCCCTGTGAGGGCCTTGTTTACTCAGTGGGGTCTTTTTCACACATTCGGTAGCCCGGCCAGACTGCCTGTTTGTTTTTCCCACATCGTCTCCTCTCCCTCGTCTTTGTGGAAATAATGTTCCCCATCGCCCCCTTGAGCTGAACCCCATCCCTTCACGTTTCTCCCCCCTCTCCTCCCTTCATCTTTCGCAGGTTTGGTGTTTGTTTGTCGGCTATGCTCAACCCATTAAATCATGAATAACTTTATTTTTTTTCAGATGTACACTTCCATGAACACATGCATTTATGAAATAGTATCCATTAGTTTTGTATTTGTTAGTTTTTGCAAAACCCAGCCAGTTGAAATTGTTTTAAGGAAACTGTTCAATCATTGTGACAGCCGTGATTTTGTTATTTCTCAGCATGGGAAACTGCATAAATGTACAGGTGATCCCAAAATTATTCATACCTCCATCAGACTTAGGTTCAAAGTGATCTTTTTAATTTTAACAATAAATTTCTTCAGGTGATCCACAGTGACACAGTTAGTACTGTTGCCTTGTAGCAAAAAGATGTTCGATTTCCAGTCTGGGTTTTTTCTGCAAGAAGTTTTGCATGTTCTTGACAGTTTTGCTGGATTCTTCCACTGTCCAAAAACAAGACTGTTGTGTTAAGCACTTTCTTTATAGCTACCCTTTGGAGTGTGTTTGAACATGGATGCGTGCTTCTGTGTTGCCCTGTAATGGACCTGTGATCTGTCCAGGGAGTACCCCACCTCACCCAATGACCACTGGACAGAACTATGACCCCTGACCTCGGGACAGATGTTGGTTCTTTTTTAGTCGTAGCATTTTGGAGTGGCTGAGCCAGAGTCCCAATTTAATAGAGAATATTAGGCTGATGAGAGTGATAAAGTGCAAAGAGTTGGTCAGCAATTGAAGAAGGGTTTGATTGATGTAATGGCAAAAAATAACTTTTGATCTCACAACTGATAAAATGTCAATACATTCAGCTCTGGAAAAAAATAGGTGACCACTTTAAATGATTTGATTTGATCTCAGATTTTACTTTTTATATGTAAATGTTTGAGTAAAATGAACATTGTTCTTTTATTCTATGAACTACTGACAATATGTCTCTGAAATTCTAAGCAAAAATTTAATATTTATTTTCAGAAAATGAGAAATGGTCAAAACAAAAAAAAAGACGCAGTGCTATCAGACCTCAAATAATGCAAAAGAAACAAGTTCATATTCTTTTAGAAACAACAATACTAATGTTTCAACTCAGGAAGAGTTCAGAAATCAATATTTGATGGAATAACCATGAGGTTTTCAATGGGGTTCCGAGCAGTAATTTTTTCCATATATATATGCATTGTTTTATCTTTTGAGGGATTCCTGTCTCACTTCCAATCAGAAACAGACTTCTTTGTTGAATACAAATAATTTTAAATCTAAATCTGTAAGGAATTATAATAATTTTATGAATAAATGCACAATGATCGGCTCATGTCTGTGTTACGACTATTATAATTACAACCAGAGTATGCCTTAAAGTTGATAAACTTGAACAAAAATGATTAGCATCATTATTAGCATCAAGAAAAGCCCAAACATTTTCTAAAAATATCAGTTGTCCACATCTATATTTTAAGCCCACTGTTGAAGCAGGTATCTAATCTTATTTTGTGTTTTTACAGCCGCCTGAATCGGAATAATCTGGCTGTGTTTCCTGAGCTACTTTTCCTGGGAACGACAAAGCTTCACAGACTGTAAGTCATGCTGCTGTTTTTTTTTTTCTTATGTCTGTCGCTCATTTGATTTCTACTGAAAGTCTGTAGCTTTTTGTTGTGACAAAACTCAAAAGATTGCTAATGGTTTAAATGAGTTTCTGTATTTCTAACATTAACCAATTCAAGTCCAGTGGGTTTGATGTTTCAACAATTCCTTGTAAAATGCTAAAGAAAAAAAAAGTTCTTTGTGACATTGAGCTGGGGTTCTCAGTTGGATGAAGGTGTTAGGAGAGTGAGAAACTAAATTTGCATGGCACTGTCCATAGCTGCCAGTTCAGTAGCTAATAGAGATTATCACCCCAACAGCTGCTGCCCGCTGGGAGAGAGGTGTGTGTTTTAGTCTGTGTGCGGAGAAAGTGAGAATGGCCGACAGAAGAAGGTCTAATCAGATATTTCAAAACTGGTTTTTCCTCTTGGGTTACCTTTTCGCCACAAAATAGTTTCAGTTGCACACATAAATGCTCTGGTTTGCATTCAACCTGGCAAACCGCTGTTTGTTTTCGTTGAGCACCTTCTCCAGTCTGTCCCAGTCTTCTCCGTGAACCGAGTTTTGGATTCCCAGTACTGTTGGGCTGGGCCTGCAACTTTGCTGAAACTGTGGGAACCGACTTCCCGTCATGGTCATTTGCGGGTCTCGGGGAGTAATTATGGTTGCATATATTTATATGTGCGGCTGAATATATTTATCTAAAGCTATGCTGAAATGCTGAGCTGATTCACACAGTGTGTGAAAGTTGTTTATGTTCTGCGGCTGCTGCCGTGGTCGGCTGGGCTTGACCTGCTGTGTTTAAGGGTGTGTGTCTGCATGCGCGTCTGTGATTCTGCAAGTGTGTGTGCTTCTCAAGGCCAAGAGCTGGCACTTTGCTCAGCGTGTGGGCTGAGGTAAAAATACAACGCGGATAAATTGCGCTACTCAACATGTCACTTACAAGCGTTTTTTATGTTAGCTGTCTCAGCATCGATGATGTATAAATATTTAATTTCAGCTGAGATTCACTGACACAAAAAATTAGAGCAGCGCGGAAAAAAGGAATTTAAAAGCTAATCAAACTGCTGAAAAATGACATTTGCACACCATTCGGTGAAAGCTAAAACACGTTTTTATTGTCTAACGAAAAACTTCTTGTCTGCTATTGTTTAGACTTTGTAGTCTTCTTTTCACTTTTAGAAAACAAAAGAAGTCCCTGAGAACCTCTGAAATACAATCTGGTTGGGTTTCATATTGAGGGCTTAAGGTATGTGCTAGCTTGACTGGCTTTCAGTTTTGCAACAGTGCAGCTATAAATGAACACTTGCTGAACCTGCTATTATGAAAATGTTTTCATTTTTTTGTGGCTTTGAAATGTGTGTGTTTGTGAGTACGTACTGTATGGGTTTACCCTTTGCACAACTCAGTGGTTTAGCCTTCTGAGAGCTGAGTTGTAGTACGAATGAGGTCAGGTGTGATTTCTGTACATTTGTTTGCTTAGACAAACACATGACTGAGATTGATTTGTGCCTGAATTCGAGCAGTTGTGAAGGTATTTGAGTTTTGCTGTCAACTGAACTGAATAAAAAAATATTCACATAAGTCTGATAGATTAGTTTTCCAAAGCATCACAATCTGAATTCATATTGAATTATTTATTGAAATTGGGTTGCTCCTGTAAGTGAACTCCCGCTGGTGTTACCTTTGAATTAAAGCTATTAAATTGTAGATTAAAAATGTATTCTTAAAATAATTTAAGAATATATTTAGCTTACCTTGACCTATCATTGTACTACAAAAAAACCCCAACTGAAAATCAGAGAATGCAGTGATATATTTGTCCATGTTTCAGTCCTGAGCAACACATTTAAAAAGGTTTAAACTGAAGTACCTTGTTTTTGTTAATCTTACAAATCTGTGTTTCCTTGACAACTGATATCTACAGTAGATGTCAGATATATGTTTGGGGAAAAACATAATAAAACTATGGATGTTTTATTTGACGCACCAATATAATGTTATATTAGCTTACTTTTTTAATACCATGTTGGGCCAGAATATTGAGACAACAGAGACAAGGACAAATGATCTGTTGCTGGCAGGAAAAACAGAGACAGCAATATTTGTTGGTGAGTTAAATGTTGTTAACATTACTACTGTAGACCACTAGTTAATTTAATATAAATTAATAAATGTACCAAAGTGAGAAAGTGATTTCAATAGCCTTGTACTAAAATTATTTATTAGGTGTTTAACCTATATCTTCACATTCCACAAATAGTCAAAGTCAATGGGTTACATGTCCAAGGGTCGATGGATGCCATAAAAACATCAATATTGGTATGACACAAGGGATCCTGCAAAGTATCTACGAAACCTTTTTTCACTTAATATTGGCGGTCCCTTTGAAGTTGTTTGGTTTGATGCCTTTTTTAAGTAAATTAAATGAAAATGAACAATTATGATCTGAAATTAAAATATTTAAAAAATGTTCTTGTTGATAGTATTGTTGCAAATTCCTGCAAACAGAAGAAAGAACATTTAGAATGAGATCTTCATCATACCTCTTTCAAACACCTGTGTCCAGACCGCACCTTTTACCTCCGTCATTAGATGCTCACATCATCTTTCGCAGCACTCCAGGGCCCTGACTCCATTACAAAGACTCATCTGGAGACAAATTGTTCTGGAAATACCAAAATGTCCTCTGTGTTTCTGTGTGAATGTGACACTCCCTCCTCCAACTAGAGTCACACGGCAGCAGTACTGTGGACCACAGCTGGGACTGTTTGCTCTGAGGGGAAAAGAAGAGAGCAACAAGACACTTTTAGTGGGAGCTCAAACTGTGCCAGTTCATTAGAGGGACTCTGTAAAATAAGATGGACTGGCAATAACTTAAAGCTTTGGACTTTAACCAAGAATTGTGCTAGCTCAAGAAACCCTTCGTATTAGGTTTAAGATCAGACAGTACAAACTCACAATACAAACTCGATTTAAGGTAAGGTATAGTAATTTATTTATATAGCACATATTCAGGACAAAGCAGTTTAAAATGCTTTACAAAACCAAAAGAAAGAGAGAATGGTAAAAGTATAAAACTACATATTGGTCATCTATGTTTAATAAGAATAAGTAATCCATAATTTATAAACTAGTAGGGGTTTCTCTGGATCCATGTTCTGACAAAAGTAGATGTTGGGTCTCCATGTTTGGTACAGATTTACAGAAAAATCTGTGGTTAAATAGAAATTAAACCAAGTAAATAAAAACATAAGAGTATGATAAACTTCTACATGTTGCAAAAAACCCAAAGGAAATAAATACAAAGAAAATCAATTATTTAATTATTCATTGTCACTAACTTATCCATTTTACATTATGAGAGGATTAATTTTATGTTTTAAAAATACAATGCTTATTATATGCTGTGAAATATTTTTTTCTTATTTTCTTAGAATATTAATTTTTTTTTATCTAACTGAGCAGTGTATGTCCATAAAATGAAAAGACAAAAATTAGAAAACTGATTCTTGAAAATACTGCTTTGCTTTTCTGATTCAAATACATTAATGGTGACTTTCAGTTGACATTTGTTGTAGAGTAACCAAGTCAATTTGTTGGAAATGGTTCTCATACAAGAATTTATGTTGTTGTTTGAGCTGTTTTGTGACCTTTGGTTAATGATCCTGAGCAGGCAAGTGCAGCAGAGCAAGGAAAGTTCAACCTCAAGCTGATCTCATGACCCAATGTTGGTCAACAGCTGTAAATTATTTTTGATTCAGAGGCAAAATTATTACTTTAGCTTCATTAGCACATCTCCTTCCAATATTTTAAAGGTATATTAACTAGACCTTTAACACCACTGAGATGTTGTTTTATAGTTAAAAAATGAATCAGAAGCTTTAAAAAAGTAATAAATGTTAGAACAGGTGTAAATGTTTGGCAATTCTGGTAGGTTACCTTGTATTCGAGACCTATCCCACATTTCTTGACTTCACTGTCACTCTCAAATGGTTTAGGGATTAGACTGTAATAGAACCCACTAGTGATTGCTGTTACTAGCAAATTCCCAGAAGTAGAAAATTTAACATTCTTGGAAATGACATTTTCCGTCATTTTCCAATAACATCTGTAATGGGTTTGTTTGTTGTAAGGGACAGATCGTATCCAGTTAAATCATGGTTCACAACACAACTGAAAAATAAACTGGAAAAATAGACCCTGACACTTTGATTAATAAAAGATGACTTGTTGAGTTTGATCATTAATCTTTGTCTGGCCAGTTTAAATGAAGGGAATGATTGATAAGAGGAAACAAGAATAAGTTTCAGCTTTCACATTATAACATATGGATATGAATGATTATGAATTCAGAAATGTTGCGTGTGTTTAAATATCGACTATATTTGTGTGTGCAGTGGGAGATTGTGGTCACTTTTGGTTACCATACCTTTGCAATTGCTAATTAGGTCCGGATTAATTACATTTTTGTTTATTCTGCCTTTGCTGTGCTAATTTAAGAGTGTGAAGCAACATGAAGCATAAATTGATTAAGTAGATTTTGCTCTCGGTATTTTATGTGAGAATTTCCTTCAAGAAGGAAAGGAAGGCAAACTTTTGAAAGAAATAATTGTTAAAAGGACTATTTTAAGTAGATGTGTTACAAGCTATTTGAGGTGTTACAAAGCTCTAATTTGAAGCAGTCACTTAGAGAAAAACAAAACTTTGAAGAATACTTCAGAATTGAGAAGTTTCTTTACAAGTTTCTGACCAAAAGAAACCAATTACATGTGAGA
>CAEFZX010016727.1:0-55000 GCA_903066825.1 Alfaro cultratus | reverse complement strand
TTTGCTTACTCTCACACAGAAAGTTGAAGAGGATTATACAAATAAGCATGATCTGCATAAAAAAACAAAAACAAATAACCCTTAATAACAAATAATAAAAAAAATACTAACAAACTCACAAACTTTCTTTAATTTAATCAAAGTTTGGTGATAGAATTTATTAGCTCAAAGCTTTAAGATACAGTTTGAGGTAGCTTGCAAGCAATGGCCATAAAATGTCATACATTTCCACCCTGTCTCATTTTTTGCTTCACTTCAGATATTTTTTATTTCTTCATTGAAGAAAAAAGTATAGCCTCAGGCACATTGCGTTACAATTCAGCAATGTTTTCTGCACCCCTTGGTTCCCGTTTCTAGCAGATATAAAAACTCACAAACATGCACTCTAATTAGAGAACGGCTCTTTAACACACACACATGTTTTTTCTAGTTCAAGAAATGTTTTCATTAGCTCTCTTGGATCAGACACATTGTATTTAGTCAAAACAGTGGGAAAGGTAATTGTGTGTTTCTTTCCTTGCTGTTTAACGTCTTGGTCTTCAAATGTTTCCATGTTATGCTTGCACAGATTATGAATTACCTTGAGTGTGAACTAATAGTTACAACAGTTTCAAGGTGTTGGTGACTCACCATCACATGAATCACATGACCACCTATCTGAAACGCTCAAGGCGGCTCATTCCTATGAGGTGATTTGGTCGTTCTCATCCGAACACAATGCCTGATTCACTCTTGAGTTATTTTAGTAAGAGTTTTCCAGCTCAAAGATGTTGTTTAAGGGGCAACAGAACAATAAATTATTTTACACAGCAACAATGTAAAGATCTGTGTACAGCTCTTTTTGTGTGCTTTTTGTGGTCTTTACTGCTGTGTGCAGTTTTGTTTCGTTTTTTGCTAAGCTGCATTACATCCTCAGCTTTAACTGTGCGCCATAAAACATGACGTGAGTTCTGGCCTGAACTCTGCTGGATTTAATAACTTTGGCTTTCTAAATTTAACTCAGTTTACCATGAGAGCACTGCACTAAGGTAACTTTATTAGAATAATGGAGAGTTTTGTTAAGTTTGAATGTAGCATTAAATGTAAAAGCTAGAATTTGATGTACTGCTAGAAAAGTGATATGAGAACGCCTATGATGTGTAATCTGTCTAAAGAGCATTCACATTAGAAAATATGTAGTTGAGCCCCTGTTGGAACGTCATTTGTCAACTCAAGAGTCAAAAGACGCTGAAAAGAAACTTGGTTAATTGATATATAAAAAAAAGCATCTACCTGAAAGAGGTCAATTAGAGATATTTTGGCTTTATAAGCGGGTTTGATCTCTTATTTTATCAAAGACCATTGACCAAAATGAAAAACAGTAACAGAGCAAATGTGAATTTACAGTATTATGATATAAAATTTCCTTATAATAGCATACAATTAAATTATACTTCATATTTGAGGATATTTGTGGATATTTAATTTATTTCTGTATTTAATAAAAATGTTACCCCTCAAATGAAAACAAAGGTTATTGGCTGGGTTTTAATTAAATAGGCCATGAAATGAAAAAAAAAAAAACAGTAAAAAGAAAAACAATGTTAATAAATGGGAATGCAAATTGGTGAACTGATTCAGAGTAACTCCCAGTAGACCAAGTGAACTTGACAGCCTGCAGACTTTAGAGCAGGGTTGGAAGATCAAAATGATAAAATGGAAGCAAGTCTTCCTTCCTCAGTGACAACTTCCACAAGAAGATTGTTGTTACTAATACAAGAGTTTTGAGTTTTGAGGTTTGAATTTGCAAATGACCAATCATGATTGTGTTGCCAGCTAATTGAGCAAATTTTATACAGGAAGCAAAGGTGAAGAAAAGAGCTAAATTTGATGTTCAGAGTTTGTTTTGCATAGCAAAACTGCATATTCATGTAATATGTAATTCAGCAGATGATGTTAAAACATGAAGCTGTCTATCTAAAGTTTGGCTGGATGCATGCGGCTTCATTAATCACTTGTCATCCAGGCTGTACGAGTGTCAGAGTTCAGAGCAGTGGGGCAAAGGGCAGAGAGCGTCAGTGTCAACCGATGAGATATCCAGGATAATGGAGCTGCCAGCAGTGATGCTGTCGCTTTGCCCATCATGTCACACCGGGAGTGAAAGCTGCAGCTGGAATAACTTACAGCGAAGGAGGAGGGGTGTATACAGACAGAATGAATGAAGGGAATTTAAAGGAAAGATTAGAGACATATTTGCTCTCTTAAATGGTGTGGAAAAAAGCGCTGTGAGGAATTTACAGAGATGAAGAAAGAGGTGTCTTCACCATTGTGAGATGTGTGTGGAAACGGCAAAAAAGTGCACAGTCTAGAGGGAGATTGATGGACAAGCAAAGTAAAGAAAGGAGGGGAACAAGACAGAGAGTCATGGAAATGATAGGAGGAAGGTATGTCAGTCCTTAATGTCTATGGCAGGTAGCCTAAAGCATGGAGCCTGCGAGTCTGTTAGAGAAGTGCCCAGGTGTTTTATGTGTGTGAGTGTGAGTAACTTGAGTCTGGATTACTGGCAGAGGGTTGCATACCACTCCAAAGCCAGGAAGAGCTTACCTGGAAGCAGGTAGTTACAGTGCGAAATACGTGTCTGTGAGAATCTGTGTGTCTGTGAGGTCTTGATCATTAAAGTATATCTTAACCTTATGTGTGATTAGGGGTCACCGTGTGTGGTAAAACCACCCAACTTTCCCGCTCTTAATCTTGGGTCTCCTTAACCCTAGCCACTCACATTTTCTGTTTTGTATACCCCCGAAGTGAACTCAGGTTTTGCACCGTTGAGAAGAGACAAGATGGTGGAACATTCCTTTCTAAAAGCAGAAATCTTCAGGGACTTTGCAGGTTGTGTATTGATAGATGAGCTTGCCTGGTTGATGAATTATGGGATAGATTACAGAGCAATCAGGACGATTCATCATGCAACGCTCCTCTTCTCATCCCAATCAAACAAGCAGCTACTCAGCAGTATTGACCCATACTTGCTGTGGGCAGTCATGACTCGATGAGTCAGTAACTTATCTTAACTTATTGTGAGACTTAAAGGAATGGCAATTTAAGTTCCAGTAAAACATAATAAACATTTAAAATCTTATCTGCAGTACCTAAATCCTCTCTGGTCCTCTATTTAGGGAAAAGGAATCTAATAGCTGGTCTGAGAGGCAGGGATACTCCTACGTAGAACGTTTTGTAAGATTTGGCCCGATGGGGGGCTGTTACTAATCTAGAGGAGGCCCACCGAAGCCAAAAACTGTTACAAAGTATCAGAAGTCTGGTCTTGATGTGAGAAGATGGGTTTGGGAGTTCAAGTTTTCTAGTAACTGAGTTGGCCTCACTACTGTTGCAGCGTCTGGTTGTTCACATGGGAAATTTTATAACTTGGTGGAGATCGCACACACCATGTTTCAGCAAAAATGGACGATTTGTAAGGTGCTCTTGCAGAGCAGGTTCACCTGTACTGGGATGTATATGATTCCTCTACGATGGCTCATTCTTGGAGAATGTACTAACGTACACATCAAGTATTAAAAACTCAATGTGAACCTCTAAAAGTGAAACTATAGCTCTGCCTTAAGGGTGGGATAGGAAAGTAAATTAATATTGTTATCATTGAACACAACCTGGTAATGTCGTTTCCTCTCTTCATTCATAAACAAAATTATTGAACTGAGGCTTTTGGTTGGGAAGACAGCAAAGTTATAAAGTTTCTTAAATATACTTAGACTGCTAGAGTAACTGTGATAGAAAGAAAAGTCTGATGAAAAGCAAAGATATTACAGAATTTAAGTAAATGGAATTTTTAATTTTTACTTCACTTTATTTGTTTATCAAGTGACACAGAGAACACTTAATTTTTGTTAGAATATGTTTCCACAGAAATGTCATTGGTGTTGCACCTCCTACCTCTTTTTCCTGTGTAAATATTCATTGGCTTCATTAACAGTTAAATAGACTTTACATAAATAGCTGTGATGTTGACGAAATTGTACCATTTAATTGAAATTGAGGACACTGACAGAGTTGTCATTTGCGTTTGTTTTAAAAATCCTGAACTGTACCTTTTATAAGCAAAGGAACGTAGCATCGCATTTATAAAATTATTATTATATGACCTTATTCACCTGTCCACAGAGGTAATGAGATAGGAACAATAAAAAACCACAAGAATAAACAAGTCTTTAGATATTATTCACTGAGCTTCACAAGTCAAATAAGAGAGGAAGAGTTCAGTTTATGTCAATCACCCAGCAGACCTAACATGGCCGCCTTTCTTTGCCTCAGGAACCTCCCTTCCAACCCCCCACCTCCAGCCCCAATGCTCCATCTTGGCTCAGTGTCAAGCTGCCTTGTCCAGTTGCACAATAACCTCTCTCTGAGGCAGGCAACTGCATCCCCTCTCTGGCTCCATTAGTGCCACTCTGTTGGCATAGTCTGCATTCTCCAGTGGCACCGTCATCGCTGGCCACTCCATTGGCACCCCTGTCACTCTGCAACAACCACAAAAGAAGAGCTCACTGCCCTCCCTCCATCGCCTCTCATGCTCACTTGGTCTTTTTTTGTGCACCCCCCACCACCACCATTTTCTTCCTCTGCTTGTACGTGTCTCGCCCTCCTGCTATTATCTTCCTGTTCTCTTTACAGTACCTTCTCCTAATTCTTTCTCGTTGCCCACTCTCCCTCTTCAGCCCCCTCCCTGGCTCTCTGTCCTCAAAGCCCCACACATTGGTTTGGAGAGGCTTATGCAAGACCCTCATCCATGGTAATGAAGCAGAAGAAACCAGAAGAGGAAACTGGGAGCTGACCAGTGATTGCTCCCAGAGATGTTGCTCACAAGTTTGGAGCCTCTCGCATTATTTCACTAAAAGCCGAGTGTGTTTGAAGTGACCACTGCGACCCAGGCTCATTAAAACGCACTATGTTTGCAGAATGTGAGGACTGGGGCCAGAAACAAACCCACAACAAAGCCAGTCCCTTTGAAATAGTTAAAAACATATAATTATTTTTAAAAAAAGTGAAGAGAATTGTTCAATATATCTTTTGCTTTGAGGTGTGATGCACAATAGTGGTCATACCCATCAACCTCTTTCACATGTTTGTCATGTTGCAACCACAAATTACAATGTATGTTATTGGGACTTTATCTGATCAAAGTAGTGCATACTTGTAAAAACAAATAACAATGATACTGCATTTTTTTTCATATAATGTGGTGTGTGTGTGTGTGTGTGATTTATTCAACCACTTAAGAGAATACTTTGTAAAACCATGTTTGACTGCAGATACAAAGTAGGTTTGTACTTGCACCTTCCCATCAACTGTGTTCATTTTCCATGTCCCTCCTGAAGAACATCATCTCCAACCCCTGATGATGCCACAACCTTGTGTCACAAGGTAGCTTCCAGGATGAACGTGCTTCAGCAGCTTTCATCCTTAAAAAATGTTTTAGATGTTTGCTAAAAAGTTACAATATTAACTTGTATAATTTGAGCTGCGTCCCCAGTGTGGCTCACAGCAAACATCGGGCTGAATCGCTACTATTTTCATTAGTTGGGGTGTTATTCTTGAACATAATTTTGGTTTAAACTTCTCCAATAACTTATGTTTCTTGACCTTCGTCATTCTCTCACTAAATCCAGCAAAAATAATAATAATAATAATTTTAACGCACTTGTACTTTCCAGACTTCTTTTTATTTGTCAAACTGCATGTTTTTCTCAGGTTGAGAGTTGGTTGTTTTTTTCCAAATACAAGAGTTGACTCTTAAAAAAACAACTACAACAACAAAAAGAATGTTGGAACTACTATAGTTTGATTATTATCATCATTCATTATATCACTATGATTCTTTTTATCTTGCTGACACTGTAATTTTCCATATTTTCCACAGTACATCATTAATCTGCGATTAGAAGAGATGGACGATAAGTAAAATTGACTTATCGTTTGTTCATAAATGTTCTTTAGCACATTTCTGAGGTAATTCTTCTTCCACAATCATACACTACATTCTAGATTGGTCTATCAAACTTTAAGATATTTTAAAGTTTGAACTTAATGTGAACATGCTGAAGTGGTGGAGACTCTTTTCCAAGGAGCAGTAAATGAATAAACAATTATGTGCGAATCAGACAGAAAGGATAAGTGAAAGTTCAGCACCGTGGCTGTGTATAGCTCAGGGCTGGTGATGGATCAGCAGGTTTGTAATCACAGGTTGTTACCCGACCTGTGTGTGTCCCTGCGTGAGCTTGCTGGTCTGTGTGTGTGAGTGTGTCTAATGACAGGTTCCAACCCCGATGTGTCATTATCCAATTACAGTTTTCTCTCATCTCTACGGCAACACCGTGCTCCCCGTAATTGGACGGCTGCTCAAGAGAGCCCTGACCTCTCAGCAAGTGTCAGGCAAAGCGAAGCACACACTGATATGCACACACACACACACACACCCACACAGGATGCCGGGAAGGTTGGGTAATCCAGGGTAAAACAAATACTATCTGAAGGAGTGATCAGATAAACTATGCAAAGACAAGTTTGGACTTTATATTACATATTCCTCTTAGCACTTTCTCTCTTTTCTTCATCAGTTTCTCTAGTTTTGCTGTCAGTCTTTTTCCTGTCATGTGACTGTGATGCGTCTAAATGGGCTTTAATGGGCCAAGTCAAAGCAGGGCTTTTGCGGTCTGTGGTTCTTCTTGAAGTTCTTTTCTCTTCTGTCTCTTCACATTTTCATGAAAACAAAGCACAGTGGATTTCCCCTTCTGGCCCTCCTAAATATTTCACATGTTTAGCAGGCTTCCCACCCTGTCTCCTCCTTGTTTGTATAAGCGAACACATAGATTGCAAAACTCTATGGGGTTAAATTTGATGCCAAGACAAAGACAGATTCTTATCGTTCGGGGAAATTCAATTATTGACTATTGGCACAGTTTTAAACACAAGGGGGGGAAACTTGAAGGAGATTATTAGGGTGGAACAAGAGAGTGACTGTGTGCTGGCAGGTTTCCCCTCCCATTTTCTTGCATCAGAGGTTCATCGTTAGACATCAGAGCGACCTGATTTATGAATGCCGATTGGAAGAGAAGTTTTAATTCAAGGAGGAAGATTTAAAAGCCGTATTGGGGGAGATTCAAGCTCTTCTTTCAGCTGGTCACAGAGTCTGTTCTGGAATGGTGAAATTCAAACCACAGAAACACTTTGAGAGTAACTTTTGTGTCAGTTCATTTTTCTGTTACATCGTTTGATATTCTTCCTCATTATCTCCACATTTCTGGCCAATAAAGCAGCTGAGAAACTGATAACATAAAATTTTGAGAACGTCATGAAATTTTCTTCATGTTGTGTTTCACTTTTATCAACTTGCTCGCTCCAGCAGAAGCAGCCAGATGAGTTCACTGTTTAGTTATTTAGCTAATTTTTGCACATTGGGACATTGTGTGCGCTGCTCTGGGGTATTTTTCTGTTCGGTTTTGAGAAGACATAACAATTAGTTTATCATTTTGGGAGGCACCTCCTGTAATGTGCCGCTACAAACAGAGAACAGCTGCAAAGAAGCGCATGTGTAAAGTAATGTACATACAGAGAGGCCACAAAGGCCTGATGTTATGATGTCAGCCCGTTTTACAGCTTCCATAATTACAAATAAGACTCTGGGGAGGTGGGACGCTGTTAGCATAGGTGTGTTTAGTGCACATAAGACTTCTGCCAGAGATGATGCCTGAAGGTCCTGCGAGGTAATTGGTGTTTTCCTAGACGTCTCATCAGCTGACTACACTGTCTGTCGTTTCTGAGTTGTACTATGAGCGATTAGTGTTTCTTTGTAGTTAGGTTTACTTAAATAGCACCATTTACCAAACAAATGTAACCTCAAGGCACGTCATGAGTGAGCAGGTCCATTTTATAGGCAGTTAATAGAATGTAGTTTGGTCCAAATTTAAATCAAATCCACGTAATCACAGATCAACCAAATACATACAGTCCAGTTCAATCCAAATTCTAATACAACGTAGCTAGATAAGGTTGATCATAAAACCAAATGGTAAAATGTTAATCTAACGAAGCCCAGCCGATTGCATCAGGTTATAGACTTTGTACAGAGTGCACCGAGTTATTGGCTCCTTCGGGGGCTGCATCCAGGAAAGAGGCATAAAAACCTTGAAGTACTGGATCAGGAGTACTTTCTATGGATGAGAAAAACAGAGAGGACACACAATAAAAATATGTAATGGCCCCATTAAGTCGAGGGAAAAGATACAACTAAAAACAGAATAGTTCAACCAGGTATACTCTCTGTTGGAAAGAGAGAAAAGTAAAACCTCTAACAAGAATAAAAACTGGATTTTATTCATTATGGTGTTTACGATTAATTAAAACACTCTTCTATCTGACACAGGAATCCATACTTAATAACAAATGTCCAATAAGTATTTAACCACCATTTAAAACTGTCATGTATTATTTATTACTTTTCACTATATATCACTGTTTAAAGTTAGAACACAATTCACATTCATCTCATAAATTACTGAACAAACACTATCGCGTTAGTTAATGTTCCTTCAAAGCCTTTTTTTTTTTTTTACAAACTGTAAGTAATGTTTTAAATCAACCAATTTTGTTTTTATTTAAAACTGAGGTGAAATAGATTAAAAAGTAAAAATTTTCTGAACTAAAAAGTAGTTAAACAAATGATATGTAAATAACAATGTAAAAAGTAGGACTCAGTTGGGTGTTCAATTGAACCTAAACACATTCTTTTACCCCTTTTTAAAACTGACTGTAGGATTAAAGCTGAAAAATTTGCAGACACTAAAAAAAGCCATTTAATGAAGAATATAATTAATCTTTTCAATTCAATTATATTTAGTTATATAAATGACACACGGACCTTTTATAACATAGAAGATCCATCATAACATTTTCCTGTTACCCTTCATTTCTTACAACTTTATTTTTTGACTCAAGCATATAAAAGGGTTAGACATAAAACATCATGAAAACGTATGTAAAAGTCAAGACATCAAGATTAAATACAAGATTCAATCAGCACAGTGGAGTTCCTTAGATTTGGCATCAAATTAGAGGAACATTGCAGATTACTTGAGGAGAATATGAGCAGCAGCAACTGTCATTCAGCACCTGGAAAAGGGAAAATGGAGGAAAAACAATAAAAGTAAGGTGATGAGATGGTAGGTAAGGAAATGAGGATGGGAAAGGAAAGGGTTATTACTCACAACAAATCACAGCCTGGCAACCTGCATGCTCTGACAAAATCTCAGAGTGATGATACTGACACTCTATATCTGTGTGTGTGTGTGTGTGTGTGTGTGTGTGTGTGTGTGTGTGTGTGTGTGTGTGTGTTCTGCATGCTAGTCCCATGCAGGTTTGCTGAGGGTTTGTAAGTTCAGTGTTTTAAGCTCTGCACGCCTCATTTGAGCTGAATTTCCATGTTCATATGTGTACATATTACTCACCAGGTGTGTCATCCTCCAACTGGTAGGAGACAAAGAGAAGAATACTGTGAATCTGCTTTTTTTTTTTTTTTTTTATGATGGCACCACTCCCATCTCCTGGTTCATTTCATTTAATCAGCTCTCTCCGGTGATAAAAACCATTGGGCTGGCTTGGCTGGCTTTATGGAGTTTTTACTGAACTTCAGTGACTCCTTTTACCTTCAAACTCGTTTTTTACTTGCAAAAGTCTTCTTACAGTGGAGGAAAACTTTTCAAATCCTACAGAAAATAACTCCTAGACATTATAGATCCTGCACATTATGTCTGCTACAATCACAGCACATAAAAGCAAATGAAATTTTAAGTAGCATAACTGATACTTGAGAATGAAATGAAGAAGATTTTGCTTCCAGACATATTCATGAAATTGTTTTACATTACACCTTGTCACACTAATGTGGATCTGTCTTGAGTTTTAGTGTTGTTGGAATATATATTACCTTAGGAAAAGCATTCTTTAGATCACCTTTGAAAGCCCACACCATTGTGCCACCCGCTATGCTAAATTGTTGTATAGACATTGACAAATTGTACAGCATTAGCATCTCATGGCTTGTATGCCACAGATATGTTCCACTGGTAAAACATTTACACAATTTCTACTCAAATATCTCAGAAATAAATAAAAAAATTACATAATCTACTCTCATGAAACATTTTGCAAGAGCTCTGTCTGCACCGATGAAGATGTATTCATCATTGGGACATTTAAAATTATAGTTATAATTATGATTATACTAAATATAATAATACTAATTTCATATTAAAGTAAAAAATATAAGTAAAAGTGAACAATTTTGCTTATTCAGTCACAGAATATTGATGGCCAGATGATCCTTAAATATACCAAATTGTGTAACAGTGACATATATAACAACGATTTACAATATTCTGACACTGTTGAATGCTGTGATTGGTCCAGGTGAAGCACCTGGACAGTTCAGAATAAGAGTGCATGAAAATAAAAATACATACTTCAAAGATATGAGAGGACTTGAGTCCAGATACAGTACTTGCTTCCAGATACTCATTTTAATTTCAAATGTCAAAAAAGGATACAGCTCGACAGCAGCTTAAGTAAAGCGTTTTTCATTATGTTTTTTGTTCTGAATTTTCACTTTCCACTTATTTCTTATCTATCCTTTGATTGTTCTTTTTTTCAGCTTTTTTGTCAAACTCTTTTGGAGTTGATGGGGCAGAAACAGACAGAGACAGCTGATGCCTGAAGGTGATGAATGTTGCTGGTGAAGCAGAATGGATGGTCCTAATTGAACAGTGTAGGTGTGTGTGGGGGTGTGTGTGGGTGTGTGTGTTCGTGCGTGCGTGAGTGTGTGTGTAACAGTTCTGCATATGGTAGTCATTTCCACAGTAGTAATTATGTTATGGGAGGCTTCAGGTCAAGGTTAAATAGCATGTAAAGATAAAAGAGAGCACTGGAAGAGAGGTTTGGGCATTTTTATCGCTGTTTGTTTTCCACAGCCACTCATGATTTTCTGTTCATGTGTTTTATGCAGGACTCCTGCCAAGATATGTTCAACATACACAATTCTGTGTTTCAATGCATATAGCTATTGAATTACATCAACAGTTAACTATATTAGTCATCCCCCTGAAAACCTTCGGCTCCAGACACTAACATAAAAATTGACTAGATTAATTACTCCACCACTATTTTTTTTATAATTATGATTTAAGTGTCTCAACCGTTAACTATTAAAAATTAAGTTTTATATAATACAAAATATAACTAAAGCCTTTTTTTTCCCCCAAATATATGCATTACTGTTAAAGTCCGGCTGACACAAATGGCACTGAGGCTCCTTTCTCTTAGTCACTGTTCAAAATGAGAGAAACAAGAGAACATCCCTTTCAAGGAAGACAGATTTGTGTTGATTTTTATAAGTCAGAAAATGACTTATTAAATTAAATTTAGCCACAACTGCAGTCAAACAATAAACAAGCAGTTTGAAACAACTTCAGAAATGACAATTAAGGCTGGATAGGAACCTAACTCTATCTTACCAGATGGATGGATGGGTGGATGGTATATTTGCTGATGTATTTGTGTATAATAGACGTTAATATAGTGATATATTTAGTGCTCCGACTTGCAATTTAAAAATGTGTATTTACTTACGTTTTCCTGATTTTGTGCTTGTTGGATTTTTAATCACCTCTTTCCGCGATGTGACTCCTCTTCTCGATCACTTTCCCTGCTAAACTTTTACCACCTGAATGCCTCTTGCCAAAGGTTTCAAGTCTCTTATTCACAGCTCACCAAGACAAATGTTGCAGTACAAGCAATCTAAATGTGTGTGGGTGTGTGTTTATGGTGATTGATATGCATTAATGATGTGAGGCGAACGGCCATTAAAAGCTTGGAAATTGTACGCAGCCCTGCCTGGAGCTGTGACTATTATTCAGAAAGTTTCCGGTACTGGCAAAACACAAGGGACTGCAGTGGCAGATGTGAGAGAAAGATATGTGTGTGTGAGCTATCAGTAGCAGGTGGTAAGTTTATTTCACCATTACCACCACACACACACACACGCGCACACCCCCCACACACACACACGCACACACACACACACACCTTCTATGTGGAAGCTTCACTGACCGTGTTTACAGCAACACTGAAAAACTTCTGGATGCAATGTCCAGTATAGCTTCATTTAAGAAGCTTTTTATTTCAGTAATGAAATAAAAAATAAAAAAAAAACACATCTAAGTGGCTGTTTTTATTCATGCTATATAAACAGGGAACTGATCTATTGTAGGAAGGTAGCTCATAATAACTGATAATTTCTTGAAATCAAATTAGAATAAAATCATTTTTCCTCTTCATTTTGATGTGAAGCTAATAAAAGCTAATAGCTAATCTGTTTTGGAGCAATCAGTGCGTAATGAGGAGTCTTGATAAAGTTTAAGTAGCCGGGGAGTCAGGTTTCTAGCCGAGTGCTCCAGATGGGCAGATTTGCTCATCTTGACACTAACTGGGGTCTGGCAGTTCACAGAGGACAAGATATTTGTTACTGGAGTGGCTGTTTGCAAAAAAAAGGATGAGGGGGTTGAAAGAGGAGAAAGAAGAGATCATTATTAAATTCCGTCTTCCTGAGGTCAGTGATGGTGAGGCTTTTAGTGACTGCTGGAAACATTCAGCTCCAACACCCAGGCTAATTGGTTAATGACGTCTGATGTCATAACATGCCCTGTTCTCTTAGTGCCAACATCATTCTTCATCTCAAGCACAATGCTCTTTTTATTGTCTCTTTAAACTGACGCATTCTTTCCTTTTTTTTTATAACCCACTTCTTACAACTGTTGTAAATTACAGAAGGCATTAGAATAACACAATCATTTCTGCTTTCCTACAATGTTTCTTTTTTTTTTTTTTTTTGGTGTGCAAATCAAACTACTTTTGTTTTTGTACTTAGATCATCCTGGTCAGATCTTCATGTGTGAGAACACCGCCTTTATTTCTTAGAATAAGCATTTTATTATGTATTTTTTTCTTTTATTCATTTATTTAGTTAATGGTTTCTCTTCTGCATTGTTCAATGATTGAGTCCATTACCAAGTTGCGCAGAAATGCCCAGGTTCTGCTGTTATGAGAAAGATACGGGATGAGATTTGGCTTAATAATTGGCCTTTGTGCCTAGCACAAAGTATGGTGCTCATTTAATGTTATTTTGTCTGCAAGAACAGAATACTTTGTTCTTTTACCTAAAGTGGAAAAACTAGAACAAACGTACTTCTTGCCAGGAGTTGCACTCTGTTCCAGCTTGGGTGCAGAGGTAGTTGGGGTGTTGGAGACCCCTTTTCCTGCCAAAAGTAGAGTCACCCCAAAGCCCCAGGTGTCTGTAATGGATAAAAATGGAGGTGCAGAAACATCGGTTGGCTTGGCTTGATTCCAGTAGTTTACCATTTATACGAGGTATGTGCCTAAATTAAATTCATGAATATGTGTTTCTAACTTCTAACTTCTTTATATGTTTCAAGCATTAGTACCACCACTACTTCTTCACAAGAGGTAGAAGTAGTTGGAATGCTTCTTCCAAGTATTTTAGTTTGTGGAGCTATTTAAAAAATATTACTAGAGCCTTTTTACTTTTCAGAATTAATTTTAGGCTTCACTAACAACTACAGCAGTGTTTTTCTTATTCCCCCTGCCTCACATGAAAATGTTCAAAATGAAAAAGACATTTAAATTTGAAGTCTGTCATTAAATATAAAAAAAAAAATGAACAGGCAGTTCAGGTAGCAGTCCTAAAATCATTTTTGTATAACTGTAAATTTAGTATAGATTTAAATAAAAAAATTATAAAGAGCTGAAAAATAATGGATCCATTATTAGTGGATCCATGGAGTTCTGTGCTGTACAGTAAAGTGTTGGTGGGTTGTAATTAAAACCTCTCCTCGTCTTATATCTTAAGAGACCACCATGTCTGACAACCTGACCCTCTGTCTGGCTGCATCCAGTTACCGAAGAACCCCGGACCAAAAATAACAACACGTTGTATGACCTCTCATTGCTGCTTTCTCACATTGCCCATAAACTTCACAACTCTCCGCTGGGCCTGATACAGTAACACAATTTCATAGCGGAAACCAGGTTGGGAGTGTTCAGCAAGAGTCTTCTAAATCTATCATTTGCTCATCATAACCACCTGAAACTCACAAGAGAGTGAACTCGGCTCTTCCAGAGCTTTGTTCTTGCAAGCGAATGCCTCGTTAATCAAATGTCCACTGAACCTTGTTCAAAATATTGATGCAAGGCTCCCTATGCTGGCTATCTTCCCCCACCCAAATACCCTATTCCTAACCCTGCCTTACACCCCAGGGGGACAACAGCAGTGACCCATATGTGGTATCAGACATACATCTGAACCCCTAAAAAGAAAACTCCCCCCCTCAAACACAAACACATAAACCCATATTTTCCACCCAAGGGAAAAAGCTCTACACGTATTCATCCTGTGGAGCTCATTTGTTCAGTTGCACACACACTCACACAAAAGGCAGAGAACAGAGTAATGGACTTAGAGCAGCAGAGCTTCATGTGTGTTATAATCTTGTCATGATACTGTCCTAATCCTTCCGTAATCCACTTCTCCACTGGAAAAATTAAAATGGGATTACTATTCTCTCTGTCTTCATGACACAAGCATCTTTTCTTGCCGTGTGTGTGCATATGTGTGTGTTGCCCTATGAGGTATTGCAGCATTCCCAGGAATGTCAGCTATCGTCATGCTCAGAGTTTTTTTCCGCTGATCCCAGGGCTCTGGTTTTTCTTCGGCTGGTATGACTGTGTGAGCCTCTGTAAGCTACTATTAAATGTCTTGTAGGCTCAAAAAGCAAATCCCCTCAAAAAAAAAAAAAAAAGAAAATGAAATGAAAAGAAAATGTATAATCAGATTTGACTATGAAGGGTTAATGGAAGTTCAGGTGGTAGCATGGAATCATTTTCATAAAGATCGGGGTTAATATTCTCCAAATTAACAGAGGTCAGTGAAGTGACAGACACATGATCCTGTTTATGAGTCTCAGTTTGTCTTTACTAACTGTGTGTTTGTATACAAATGCTTTCATGCAGTGAAAATAATGTATATTCGCTCCTGTGGCTCCACTAGGAGGGCAATAATGGAGAAATCCGTCCAAACACACACATCAGGATGGAGCAGATGGCCGCTGTGTGTGTTTGTTTGCTTTCAAATTATCATTTATATGCATAGTGAAAATTAACATACTAACAAGCTGGCTGTGCATATGTGTGTGATTGTGTCAATCCCTGATTACCACTGTGGTCACACTCTGGGTGTGTGCTCCTTTGTGTGTGAATGTGGAATTGTGTGTGTGTGTGTGTCGGGGGGGGGGCATTAGGTTTTAAGAAGAAGTCTGCTGTCACACAAAATACAGTGGCATCTTTATCAGTGCGTCTGGAGAAAAATGCCAGGGACCAAAGGGAAGATTTTAGTGGAGTCATAATTTAGAAACATGAAGAGAAGAAGAAGAAGAAATGTTCCAGTTATGTTTAGTTTGATTGAAGACACAACAGAGGCTCAGACTAAAAAAAAAAACAAAAAACTGCTGGATGACATCTTTAACCAAAATGATGAGTTTATGCTGCTGTGACAGAGGTTGGGGAGCTTTAAGCAAACATTGGGCTAAAATTATGACCCAATTTGATGGGTTTGGAAGACAAAAAGTAGCCATTTTGATTGTTGCTGTAACTTGATCAAATTTCACTGATCCTTACACAAACAAGAATTTGTAAAATGTTACACTGGCATTACTATGAATGTCAGTGGTTTGTGTTGTCATCCTGTTTTAACAGGATGACTCTATTCACTAAATGAATCTGGCTGTATTGATGGACCCAGACCTGAGCCGTCAGAGTCACATAAAGACAGTTGCAACGTTGGCCTTCTATCACCCGAAGAAAACTCTGGGATTAAAGGATCAATGTTATAGCATGGTCTAGAGAAACTCATCCATGTGTTAATTGCATTGCTTAATGCAACTGCGTCTTCATAGGTATGCCTAAAAAAATCAGTTAAACGGCTGCAAAGATCCATAACGCTACTGCTCGCTTTCTCACTAAAACTTTGAAACTAGAACAGATCACCTTAAAGTCCTTACACCGGCTCCATGGAGATCAAAGAATAGACTTTAAAATGGTATTGTTAATTTATAAATCACTGAATGACTTAGCGCCACGATACTTTAAAGATCTACTGTTGTTGAATCAACCTTCCGGAAAACTAAAATCTTCTGGTTCTGGTTCTGGTCTGCTCTGCATCCCCAGAACCAAACGTGGAGAAGTAGCATTCAGCTTCTATGCACCACAAATCTGGAATAAACTTCCAGAAAACTGCAAACCAGTTGAAACACATAGTTCCTTTAAATCAAGGCTAAAACCACCTGTTTGAAGTTGCCTTTGATTAATAATAACTGATGATATTTGACAAAATATAATATTTATTTCTTGTTTCATAATTGATGACTGTATGATGTCTTTATGATCTTTTTTAACTGCCTTGTTGCTGAAATATGCCATACAAATAAACTTGACTTGACTTAAAAATAAAATTTGCCTTTAACTTGCAAGCTTGTAACACTAACCAGAATTATTTAGCTTTCTTGATCAAATCAATGCAGACAGTGCATATTTTATACAGTATTTTATATTAAATATGCATATTGTTATCTAAATTGGTTTGTTTGTCATTTCAAATCATTTTAGACAAAAAAATAGCAGCAAAAATAATTCAGGGTGGTTTGTAGTGCAGTTTTCAAGAGGAATGTCCAGGGTTTGAATCTAACAGAGTCTTACTGTGTTATCATAATCTCTCTGTAAACAAATTGGTTATCCAGGTACTTTAGGGCAAACCACCTCTCCCTTTAGTAGACCGGTTCAGACTGCAGACAGGCACCAGCCCCCCAGTGATGATGCAAGTGTAAAGCGAGCAAGGAAAATAAATGGATGGATATAAATTTGTTGTAACCCAAATATTAATGTTTTCTTAGTTTTCTACTAATCTGTTGTTATTTCCAATAACAATAAATTATTTTTAAATTATTTTCCTTTAATAGCCTTAACATTACTCATTAGCTTCTCCAACCCGGTTTTTTGTTTCAGACCCCAACCCATGACCTTTCTGTGTCAAATTAACCCGGTCCACATGAACTGGATTGATTTACCACAACAAGTCCTTATTTTACATTGGGTTGTTTTAAATTTAGCACTTTTTAGAGTATGTTCTATCACATATTTTATTGTTTTTTTTTTCTGCTTTTGCACATCTGCTGTTGCTTTGTGTGCTGGAACGTACAAAAACAAAGGCTTTGTATTTTGTCCTTAGTAAAAAATTTTCCAGATCTTGTTGCAATTAATCTTTGGCCATGTGTCCTAGACAAAAAGTTTAACAATCACTTTGCAAATGTCCTCCTTCTTCTAAGTATTTTTGATACTTTGCCGCCTATCGGCAGGATTCCAACAATTTGTTTGTTCAAATTCCTTTTTGTCATCATGATTAATTTTTTTCAAATCAGGAAAATAATATCAGTTTAAACTAATATAATGTGCACTGGCTTGCTAAAAAAAGAAGCAAGAAAGTAAAAGTTGTAGTCAAAGAGGTTGACAAATGAAAATAAGAAAAAGCCGTTTCAGTGCCTGCACACTGATGGAGATGGATGAGAGAGACAGGAATGAAAAATATGAGGAAACCGTAGCACATCGCTCTGACAGCATAAAGGCTCCTGTGACTTTTATATTCTCACATTAAAGGCGGTCTTAAAAGACACTGAAATGAGCAAAGCTTTGAGTGAGTGTGTTTGCGTGTGTGTGTGTGTGTGGATGCGTTTTATTATTTTTTTACCTTGTAAGACCCATTTTGCTAACAAATACTGCATTGTGAGGACCTACTGTTCCTCAAGAGGCCCAAAGCTCTGGCTCCATTATATAAAAAGTGCTTTTTTAGGGTTTAGGACTAAGATGTGAATTGAGTTTAGCTGAAGTTTAGAGTCAGACATGACCTGGCTGTGGTTAGATTTAATGTCAGGGCTAGGAAATAGAAATGAAAAGATTAATTGAAGTCAGTGCAAAGTCCTTGAGAAGATAGAAAGACATAATCTGTGTGTGGGCGTGTGTGTGTCTGTTTGCCCTCAAGCTTCTGGCCACTAATGGACAGCAAAAGTCTTTATTCCTGTGTAACATGGTTTTCTAGTAGCAGTGCACACTCTGAGGAAAACATGCATATTATTCATCATCTGTGAATGATGTCCTGTCTGTATGGCTGGACACTTCAGACTTTTCCAGCTTCTCTTCTGGTGTGTGCACGTGCGTGTGTCTGGGGGGGGGTGTGCGTGTATGTTTGTGTGAAAAAGGTTGCATTTTTGTGCATTTGCTTCTGGTGGGAAACTGCAACCGCTCCAAGTCAGATCCTTGTAGGTCATTGGCTAACTGTTGCCCCGGGAGACGACTCAGCCGGCCGTGATTGGCAGCAGATCCTAACTCACTTTGACAGCGTGTTAGTGCAATCTGATTGGTCAATTAGTAACATCACTTACTCTGAAATCCCTGGAGAGAAATTAGGAGGAAAAGTCCTGTGGTATCAGTTTATTTGCTGTAAGATGTCTTGAAAAGGCTGATGCTGTTTTTCCTGAGTGAGACAGTTACCCATCTCTTGTTTGTTCGGTGAGGCCACTAAGAGGAATGCAAGGAAAACAGCAAAACCTCTTCTGGTGGCGAGAGGGCCAGGATGTGGATGCTGTAGAGAAATCCAATCTCTCAATAAATTATGAATGTGTTCTGGAGGAAAGTATTTATTAAATGTCATGATATTGAGTGGAGAAATTACATTGTGTTTGTTTCCAGTGGGAAAAAAAAGATTCCAGAGACGTATGGAAAATAGTTGATCTATTAACTATTCAAAAGTAATAATAATTAAATTTTATAATTATTCAAACCCCATGAGCTTTATTTTGTGCTATCATAACCTTAAATAGTTATTTTTCTGGCCATTCTTCTTCACAAAATACGTTAAGCTTCATCCCATTGAATGGAGAGTGTCTGCACGGATTGGTTTCCAAGTGTTGCAATGATTCTGAAATGGATTTAGATATGAACTTTGTCTGGACCATTCTAAGACGTGGACAAGGTTTGATTGAAATCATTCCATCAAAACTCTGGCTGCATGTTTAGAGTTGCTGTCCTGCTGGAAGACAAATCTCTGTCCTAGTTTAAAATCTTTTGCATCCTGTAGATTTTTTTTCATCCTGTTTTTTCTCTCTATGTAGCTCCATACATTTTCCCACCAGCTCTGACAAGTGTCTTTATCCTTGCTGAAGTAAAGCATCCTGATGCTGCCAGGACTATATTTCATCATGGGAAATGTGTAATTTCTGTTTTTACACAACATAGCACCCACATGTAAGCCCAAAAAGTTTCAGAAATTTCCCCACAAATGATTATTGAAATGCTTTGATAGTTTCTTAGATAAAGTTGTGTTTTTTATTTTGTTTCTTCTTGTTTTCTTGTGTCAATTCTGGATATTTTCTCAACCTCAGGGTAGCTGTAAAGGCCAAATGTCTGATCTGAGCTTTAAATAAATTGAGTATGATCAAATTCAACTGCTGAAAACAAACAAATCTTGACGTTTTTTGTATGGAAGGTTTTAAGATGAAGCATAGATTACATAAAAACAATTCTTCCCTTCATCTTCTGCATGTTTTTGTTGTTTGTCTCCATCTCGCCTTGCCTTTTTTCCTGGCAACAGAGAGGAAGTGAACTGCTGTGTTCATGTTGTGCAGAGCTGCTTATAATAAACTTCTGTTTATGCGAAGGCCAGCCATGAACAACTTAATGAACTTGTTTAGCTCACAAGACGGCTGGGTAAGACTGTGTCAACACTCTGATTACTAAAGTTATGTTATCACAGCAGCAGGACGCCTGCACAGCCTGTTGCTGTTAGAGGCAACTCATACTGTGTGTGAGTTAATAAACTTATGTGTCCTTTGACTGAATGCAATACAGCTGCCAGAGATGTGTGATGTTGGCATTACAGGAGACATTTTGATTTGTCGGGGCAATGGGCTTGAACCAAATGCCTCTCAGTGTGATCAGGAAAGCCATAGCAAACGGGGAACGATTCCCCTCCACTCTGAGGCTGCGTCTTGATTTATTTTGTCTGTCCAGTCTTTGCATGAAGGAGAAATAGAGAAACTGCAAACAGGAAGGTGTTAACAGAGGTAACACAGGCTCCTACAAATACATGCAAACTGGAATGAAGATGTTTGGTATGTAGCTTCTGTGTCAGGTGAAGCCATGAAGATTTGACACCTCGTCAGAAAGTCTGGGAAAAGCAGGCAGGAGATCTCACTATGTGACACCGGGCTTTTTTTAGAGGCCGGGGAAGGGGAGAGGGGTCCAAGTGGATCATCTCTCTTCCTCTGGGCCCCCTTTACCACTGTGTAGGGTCTGCATAGCATGTGATTTATAGGCACTTTTGAATTGAGGTTAAGACATGAGGATGACCAAAGTGAATTCTTATTCATTAGTTTACTGATTAAAAACACAAATGGAAAAGATTGATATATTGTGCCCTAAACACCTTGAATATTCTGTTTAAATACATTTTATTTGTAAAAAATAAAAATAAAAAATCGCAAAAAAATCTCAAAATGCAGCAATACATGACAAAATAGTTTAAAACTACCATCAATGAGAAAAACAAAAGCATCAAGAATCTGACAATATTATTCTCTTAAAAAGGAAGAGTTGCTAAATGTGAAGGCCACAAATATTGTCTTTTTTCATAACACGGAGAAGTAGTCATTTTTCAAACAGTGGGCATTTAAGGACAAATCATTGTGACGATTTAAGTTTGGCTTGTGTTTGTCTTTATTCGAAATAGATAAAAAAAAATTTTAGCTTTTTGGTCCTGCCAACATCTTATCTAAAAGAAACATTGAAAGAAAGAATTTGACAGATGCCTGGTCAACCTCAACCACATTTATACCAGATTAAAGGTGTTTTCACACCTGATAAATTCAGTTTGACTGAAGACTAAAATTGCAATGTTTGTTTCATTTTCCGCTGATGGGGTTCGCTTTCACTCTGCACTGCGTCAATCAAATCAAACCCTTTGAAAACCTGTTCGCCTGCTTGCCTGTGATGGTGCTGCATCGAGAGCAACTGAGGGAAATGATACAAAAATCTATGAAGAAGACATTAGTGCAACTTCCTGTTTCATGAATTGTAAACAAAAATGAAGTGGTGTAAAATTTTAGCAGTTATAAGATTTCCTTTTTTTAATTCCTTCTCTTTTTACAATATTTTTGTTATCTTTTGAGAGATGCCTCTCTCATATACAAGCAGAAAACAAACCTGATTAAATAAAAACTGATATATACTAACAATCTTGGGCTTAACTGTACCTACATTCAGCTGAATTTTAATTATGGCAATAAATTATTTTGTCTCTACATGATAAATGGGGTTAAGAAAATAAAAATGTCACACAGCGTTAGGCACAACAGTTTTTTATGCGTTTCATAGCGCTTGTTGCCATGTGTGGTTGTGTATGCAGCGGCCGTGCACACTCTGCTCAGCATGAGCGTGTGAATGGGGCTGAATAGGGCTCTACAGGAATGCCGGCCCATCTAAAGAAGATGAATGCGCTGATATGACAGTGATACATGGAGATGTTTACAGTAAAACCAGGAGAGGAAGAAAGAAATCTGACCTCAACAGTATCAAAAGAAAGAAGGGAAAAGAAAGACGGAGCCAGCCAATAGGATGTTTCTGCTCAACTCTGAGGAGGCTGGAAAAAACTGGCAGAGTTTACAAAAAAAATTAAAAAGGACAGTTCATCCATCTCACTGTCTTTAGAGAGACGCTGCTCTCTGTCTGCACTGTGTGATATCAGTGGAGGGATCGTCATGTGAACTGACATGGTTGGCTCACGTTTGCTGCTTGTTCAAACAGCCAACATGCACCCACCCCCAAGCACACACACACTCAGATGTATGGGCACATTAAGCCGGCTCGTCCCATCCCATTACTGCAAACAGTTCCTACAATGTCTGTGAATTACACCACGCCAATGTTGCCCAATACAGAGAAAAGCTCAGTCTATTCACTCTGCACACACACACACACACACATACAGGGAAGGCGTGAAACTGGAGTAAACATAGACTGAAGAGAAATAATGTAATTTCCTTTCAGTGGCATTATGCCCTCTTTTAGATTTTCTTGTTTTATGACTAGGCTACTGTGAAGCCATACCAGTAATTTTAGATTTGTGGAATTAATCTTAAAGCAGAAAACCACTGTGAGCAGCTTTTTATCCCCAAAAAGAAAATGGCATATAATGTGATACTGCCTGGCTTTATAAGACTTAGCTCTTGATTCGTTGCAACTTTGTGGGAAAGTTGACTGTGAGTGGGATAAACCCTTATTGCCTGCTCCTGAGAGGGCGGGTGTATGTGTGTGTTAAAGTGTATGTGTGTGAGCTGATGGATGAACTTGCAGTCTGGTAAGCAGGGACATTCCCCTCTCTGTTCTCGCTCTGTGCCATGGAAACCAGACAGGAGGGCTATGGTGGCCCACAGGAGCCAAATGAGGCGGCAATAATGCAGCGCTTAACCCTGCATTGAAAAATGACTTTATTCTCTCGTCAATAGAGCAGTTCCTAACGCCCCGCCACGCTTATGCATGCATGTACACAGGCGCAAACACTGACGCATACACACACTCGTGCATAAGTAATTGAAATGTGCTGTGGGAGTTTCCCCATGGCTAAGGTGTGATACAGTTGACGATTATGCATTTCTGACACACATTTCCACACACAGAAGCTCAGTCTGGGCTACATACAGGAGGTTTCTTGTTTGTTTTGCTTAATTTGTTAAAATTAAAATGTGCGTACTTCTGTGCTTTTTAGCAGACAGTTTGGGGGACTTGTATGAAATGTGAGAAACCTTTGTTGTTGTTTTTTAAATGCACTGTCTCCACCCTGTCTGATATCTATTAACAGACTTGAAACCAGACATTTAAATAAAAAAGCATAAAAGATATAATCTAACTGTCACTGTCTGACCTTAAATTAGATGAAACTTTGATTATTTTAGGTCAGTTAAGGTTACAAAGATTATTTCTTATTTCAGAAATGCCAATAACATGAAAGAGATACAATTTGGTAGAGTTTGCATAATGATGGCATGGCTTTGTGAGTGCCTGATAGGTCAATTAACAACAATTAAGCAAATGGAGGCACATCCGTGATTCTGTTTTTAAAACCCTTCAAACAAACTGGTGTGACATTCTAAGAAAAATCAAAAGAAATGAACAAAAATATCAGATTGTTCTTACAGTGTATTTTTCACACAGTTGAAAACAGATACTTTCCTGCACATTTTACTCCCCCAAGTCTGTTTTTACCCTTGAATAAAATTTTAGTTAAATGAAAGGCTAAAAAGTATTGGACCAATAATTATACTTTCCAGGAGGGAGATGGCTTCTATGTCACAAAGATAAACTTGTTTTGGAGTAAAATGTTTGCGTCATTTGGCTGAAGTCAACAGGAGAGTATCTTTATCCGCATGGATTAAAAGGCCTTTTGGAGAAAAACAGGTTAGGCTTGAGAATATGGTAAGGTATGGCAGCATGCTGTGTTGATGTTTTAAAGCAGAAGAGACTAGTGCACCACAGTATCAAGTGAAAGAACATTTTGATTAAATATTTGAGCAACACTTCAAGGCATGAGTGAGGAAGCTTAACCTTGGATTCAAACGGTTCTTTCAAAAGACGATGACCCTCAGCACAAATCACCACATTAGCTACAATGTGGCTTAAGGAGAAAAAGATGTTTTGGATAGGCCATCACAAAGTCCTGGGAAATCCCATAGACAATTTGTGGTCAGAGCTGAAAAGCTGCTTTGATAAATAAACCTGACTCGGTTACAAAAGTTCTACCTGAAGAAATGTGACAAAATTTCAACAAAGTGTTGTGAGAAGCTTATAAAAGGAAACCCAAATTTGATGCATGCCACAGAGTTCTAAGGAAACTCTACCACATATGAACTTCTGAATTTGATTAAAGTTGATACATATATTATCTAAGAAATGTTCTTGCCCATTATTCTGATGTTTAGCAAAACAGAAATTAATTTAATGATGCATATTGTCTTAAAACAGGAAAGGTTTTGTCTTATTTAATGTTAAACAGTAAAAAGTGACTTTTAATTGTGTAGAAAAGTATCTCTTATCAACTGTGTGAAAAATACAGTGTAAGAACAATCTGATAAGGAATCAAATTTGAAGCAAATTCCAGTGTCATATTTCATAAGTTTATCTTTTGAGAAAAATCTTTGAGTCATGGCTTTGTTTGATTCACATGACTGCACCCTTCTCAATTGTGACTATGTGGGACAGACAGATGATAATTATCTCTGCATCACGTTTAGAATAAGAAAAACAGCCTTGCCAAAGATCAAGTAAATGTTGATCCAAACCCTATCTTGCATTGGTATTTCCAGCAAATAAATCCTTATAATGAATTCCAGATTAATTGTATTTAAACTTTAAATGGGTGTTCTTTTTGTTTTTTCTCATAACCTTGGATGCAAATGGTTCTTTCAAAAGATGATGGCCCTCAGCATAAATCACCACGTTGTTTTTTTTATTATTATTATTTTCCATGTGATAACCTAAAAACAACAATGAACACGATATCACTGAGAGCAAACTTAGATCATAAAACATCCCATATCTTGTGACTATAGATTCTACTCAACTATGAGCACGTACAGAAATTCACAAAACAAATTCTTGAACCTTTTAAAATGTAGTCAACCTCAAATATGTTTTCATGGTGTTAAGTTACATTTTACTACATATATAGCTGGACTGGAATCTATAATGGGATATCAGTAAAGAATAAAAACTGCTTCACGTTTTCAGATTTACTTGTATTAAATTCTTTCTTTGTATTTCCTTCCAATGAATAACTATGCACGACTTTACGTTGGCCTACTAAAAGCAATCCCACTAAAATACTATCATGTTTTTGGTTCTTGAATAACAAAAAGTGAATAAGTCAAAATTTGACAAATACTTTTCCAAGGCATTATGAGTTTTTAAAGATACTGATCTGATGCATCTATTTGTGTGACAAACATCTCCAAGGGTTTTCCAAATGCTCCCTTTTTCTGTTTCCAGAGGCTCTGTGTTCACTTAGCGCACACATTGTATGCCACTGTCCATTAGCGTGTCTGTGTGTGTGACGAGATAAAAAGGCAGAGCGAGAGACATTTAAGGTGTACTGTAATGTCATCATAAGTTGAGCCCTGAGGGAAGCTAAGAGCTTTTAGAGAGAGACGGCAAAAGACACTGATGACAGAATGGCAGCCAGGCATGACTGACAGACAGACAGGCAAGAAAATAAAGTGAAGGGAAGACGAGAGAAAGAGACTGCAGACAGATAAAAAGAAAATGTTATAAGGAAGAAAATGCTCTTTCATTTCTAAGGAGTCAACACTGGGTAGCAAACTCAATAATTAGGGATTTCCCTCCTTCATTGCTGTGTGTTTATGTGTAATTACTAGTGTCTGAAAGGCACCACTAGTATCTCTAAATTAATTTAAAAGAATTTTAAAAAGAAAACCTCACAATAATATTTGTGTCAAGCTTGCATTTGGGCTTGTAGGTTAAGGCTTTGGGCTTTATGTGTCCATTGGTGTTTTGTGACTGTGTAAACTTGCCTCAGGGTGCATTTCTTTTCGCTGTCTCCTCTAAGGGCTCGAAGTAAAAGCCTGCTGAAATTATAGCCTAAAGATATAAATGTTTGTATACACCAGAGATGGAGGGAAAGACGTGAGAGATGTACAAAGAAAAATAGAAGGGCTTAGACACAGTCAGTAAAAAGAAGTCTGACAAAAGCTGCTGCTGTCAAATCTAAGACATTTTTGGGTTGAAAAAAAAGTTGTAAAATGGTTTAAAATTTGTTGCATCCAGCATCCAAATCTTTCAGTAACAGTGTAATTAAAAAAGTCTTTTTGTATTAACTGCTTATTGACTATAAGGTACCAGAGGTGACATTACACTGAGATTGACAGAAGTAGAGCCAAATAGATTTAAAGAAAAGTTAATTTCACATAATATGGTGATTTTGTATTTTTTATATATATATATATATATATATATACCTTTATAACAGCTCTTATTACGAGTTGGCAGCATTAGTGCAGCTGGCACTACTATAGCAGCCTCTGTGTGTATGTTCCAAGTTGCTAAAATGCCAATAATTGGCATTTTTGCAACTTGTTGGAAGACCGTTCATCACAGTCTTCCAACAAGTTCCCAAAATGTAAAAATCATCATGTCTAATCTATGACAGGCCATAATTGAATACTCAAAAAAGGTAAATGATGCAACGTTATAGTAAATTACGCTTTCCTGCTACTGCAGATGCTCCTTGTCTCCACCAACAACAGAGATTAGCTTTACAGTTAGCAATGCTAACAAAATGATCAGCACAGATCACTAACAACTGAATAGTAATCGAAACTGTGAAGGATTTACTTTGTGTTTGTTTAATAATTGGTGTTTCCAGTTAGTTTGTCTATGTTATGCCCTTAATAGATATTTGTGATGTATAAAACTATTATTAAACTGTTTCCTGATCAAACATAATATACTGAAAAATTTGTAACGAAGATCTATAACTGAAAATAAGGTGTTTTTGTACAAAACAAAATTCTGTCACATCTATGAAATATGTGAGACACTAAAGCATTATTGTTCTGAATAGTGGATGTTTATTGGGATCAAAGTTGTAGAAATCATAACCTGCAGCATCATGATGAGCTTTGTTACTTTGTCAGATTTCCCTAATCTATGTGGGGACCAAATTAAGGATAACACAGGGGTTAATGTTTTTTTGTGTGTTGTTTTTTTTCTTGCGTAATTTTGCTGTATTGAAGCAAAAAGTAGATCGTATGTCAGACTTTCTGGCACAATGGTATTTATGCCTCAGACATATAATTCAGGTTTCATGTGTCCATTTGTTTAGGATTTTGATTACTGACTATATAAGCTGTTTTGTCTGAGGGTACAAACTATAAGATATAACCTAAAGTGGTAAATGTTTGTGTACAGCAGAGACAAGTGGAAAATAAAAAGGCAGAAAGAAGAGCTAAAAGGTTTAGAAACAGACTGTTCTGTGTCAAGAGAAATAAAGTTTGTCAGCAGGAGAAAAGTCATTATTGGAGATGAGTAATTATCATCTTCCTTCACTGTGAATTATTGTCCTTTTCTTATTTAATTTTTTGCTATTTCTCCTTAAGCTATATAAGATCTTTGAAGGGAGAAGGCTGGGAATAAACAGAAACACTAAAGTATGTTAATAAAAGATTTTGTGGAAGGATGTGTCTGAGTGCATGTGTGAGAGCGAGTCTGAACACAGAGGGTGAAGTAAAAGATAGAAGTTAAAGACTGATGCTGTGTCTTGTTAACCTGCATACCTGGTAACAATGGCTCAGTAGGACTCCTTCAATCCCCAGCCTGTCTCAAGTGCTGCCTGTCAGTGTTTAGAGTGTTCTCTTTCTACTCAGGCAGCCTGCTCTAGAGCCTTCTGTATGGCCTCACCAGGGCCTCCTTAGATCCCTGTGGTTAAAAAAAAACTAAAAGGATTTCCCAACACCAACATCTCCAGTCCTCTACTCCCAGGATAACTGTGACTGCTGGAAAAATGAGTAAAACCAGTGTGGTTAGAGTTGCAGCATTTTCCTTGAAAGTACTCAATGCTGGATGGAAGCATGCAATTCTGGTAAATCTTTGCACAAGTGGTCATTAGGTACTTTTTTAAAAGGCACTGTTCTGCACTTCCTGTAGACTGTCTGCCAATCAAACACTGAAGTAGTGTCCATGAATTATTTGCATGGCTTGGTCCAAAGTCAGTCCTCAATGGCCAATGTCATGTCAGTTTAAATATGTCTCTGGTCCAACACATCATCATTTAATCCAGGTGTGTTGAACCAGGGAAAGCACTAAAATACGCACGATATCGGTCTTTGAGAACTGACTTTGGACACCCCAGGTCTAAACCATCCAAACTTTACTAAAGTTAAACTGTCTTTTAAAGTAGTAAAACACTTCTGTGTGTTATATTTCCTCAGGGTTATTCTGTCTTATTCATCTTTGGTGGTAAAACATTGAAGCTATTTCTTCAACAAACCACAATTGCTGAAGTAAAACATGTTACTGTTGCTCATAAACAGTTGCCAAGCAACCAACTACTTTTGTTGTTTTGTCAGCAAATTTGTGAGATTAAATAAAATCAGAAATACATTTCAATGGCTTTCTTAGTAAGGTTTTGAATGCATATCTCAGTTTGTTTTAGGACTGATATACCAGCACCAGGTGACTTTGTATGGAAGTAACAGGTTGGCTACCTTAATGATATCTGGTAAGAGGAGCGTCGATATTATTTTCCAGAAGCCTGGCATGTAATTTATTGTACTTATTAATTTATATTGACAATGTCTCCACTTTTTATGCTGCAGTAAGAGACCGTATATACACATTTATGTGGAGATTATTTGATTGTGCAAATAACATCTTCCTGTTGCTAATGGATACTGCACAAAGCTCGTCCAGAATATGGAACCATTGGTGTTTTTAGCATTTTTGTTAAATTGTGATTTATATTTGTGATGTCTAGTTTTTATATTATTTACTTTTATTTGAATAAAACTATAAATGTATTAAACTGGAGCAAGAGAGGCATCTGAATCTGTGCACTAGACCATTTTTTGTAAGAAGACTGGTAACTATAGTGACAGCCATAAATTTTCTTTACACTTTTAAGGGTCATATTTTATTATGACCCTTTTTCTCTTTTCCTGTATTTTGTGAACAGTGAAATTAGTTACAATTACAATTTATTTTAGTAAAGGTAAAATATAACTATCACCAAATTCTATACATCCTTCAAATAGCAAATCCAAACACGGTCAATTCAACACATTCAGTGACCAAATAACATTTACTACTCAAACAACTATGTTTTAGTTTAGCTTTGTTCATATTTACATATATAAAATCGCCTTCCACATATGACGTGCTTTGGTAATTGTGGTTGGAAATATAAATCCAGCTTATAAAAAAAAGAGCTTAGCAGAGACCACAGTTGTTCTTTTAAGCTAGATCATGTTTGTGTGTGTACATTTTGTGCTATTTCACTGCTGCTGCTAATGTGGCGGACTTAAAAATCGCATGCATGCTCTTTTTGGTATTCGGTGTGACCACATGCAGGAGTCACAGAGGCATAGAGAGGGAACGAGCACTTATTTTTACAAAGGAGGCCCAAACCAAGTCAAGCAAGCAAGCAAAAACGACAAACAAAAAAACAGACTTAAAAATTCACATCAAAATGTGTTGTATTTTTGCATGTTGGCTTTTTTATGTAACTTCAAAGTGCAACTACAAATGTTGTTAATCTCCAAGTCATAACGTTGCTTTCCGTTTTTGGATAGAAAGTATTTCAGATTTAATTTCCATATACATTCAACTTAATTTTGTATTTTAGCCTGTTTGAAAATCAGTATTTTTTCTTTCTTATGGCCATGTGACAATTAAACTGAGATAAAGATTTCAATCTCTGCAAAGAAATAAAGGGAAAGCAAAGCTGAAAGAACAGCTTTTCCTACAGAAAAAGGAAACGTAAGTGGGGGGAACAGGATGAAAGAAGGTAGGAAGCAGAGAGAAAAAAAGAGTTGAGTATAAGGTTCAAGTAAAGATGGAGAAAAATAAAATATGTGCAGAAAGGTGGGAAGATACATGGCAAAAGAGCGAATAAGGGAATATGATCAGAAAATTGTGTTCAGATGATTAAATGAAGTGGATAGAGTGAGTAAAGGAAGACTAAAAAGAAGGAGAGGCAGAGTGAAATACAACTGAAGGGGTGCAAGGAAAGAATAGGCAATGTTTAATTGAAAAAAACAATAGGGGAGAGAAAAGGGATTTATGAGGAAAAATAAGTCTAAATGTTTTCATATACACACTTGAGTGTTGGCAGGGGTGAGAGGTCTATGTCTGTCTTCAGCAGGATTAAGCTTCGCCCTTATAACAGCCTCATTACATCAGTCTACTTCTTCCATTACAAACACACAAGCTGAATGCGGTTGCTGCTGCTGCACACTTGTATTCTCACTCACTGGTGAATGCACACACACATACTTACGCATTTAAAAACAGTCGTCGTGTCAGTTGGTCTCTAAGAGGTCAGGGCCAGAGTTTAGTGCTCAGAAATGTTAATCAGTTTATGTGTGTGCAAGTGGATTGGTGTGTATATGTATTTATATACATACTTGTGTGTGTTTGTGGGGATGCGTGGGTGGACGTGTGTCACAGCTGTTCAATGCATCACTAGCTAATATAACACTCCTGTTGCACCCACAAACACCAACACTCGCACAAACACACACGCGCTCACCAAAGCACTCAGAGAGAGCCTGGGAATCTAATTTAGTTAACAGCGGTAGCTTTCAAAAGGTGTACCGATGTGTCCAGTTGTTTCTTATACAGCACTCCACACATTCAGAACCACAATCACTCTGTTTTCCTCAAGCCCTCACTAACATGTGTCCTCTACACACGGGACAGAACCCTCATCCTGGCTGTTGTAGCACGGCGGGTCGTATTTCAAACCAAACTGCTCATGTTGTGCTGTGGTCAGTAAGTGGAACAGTGGCATCAGTCAGGTCTGACTCCAGCCGCAGCCTGCAAACTGAAGTGTCTAAACTTGTTCTGTGGAAATTTGATGTGCAGATCCAAACTAGCCCCAGCTGGCCCAAATGTGCCTGATCAGAATCTCCATGAGGGCCAAGTGTCCCTATAGCTAGGTGCTCAAAAAAACTTTTTTTTTTCTTTTTTATGAAAAACTTTTAGAAGATAAAGAGCAATTTAAAATAACTATCTGAAGTAAGAGAAATAACTCAGTCTGGTCTAATTGAAAGTGTGATATTGATTTAATCAAACATGTTGGATACGTTAATTTTTGACAATAACCTTTGTAAACCACATCCTTACTGTGTTTTTACCAAAGCAATACCACACATTGTTTTTTTGTGGGGTTTTTTTTTTTTATTTTTGCATCTGCCTAATCCTAGAAAAATTATCAATGAGCATATTTGTTTATTACGGGAAAATCCAAGTGACTAAATTATTTTCTTCACTTCTACAGTACATTCAATTTTGATTAGTGTTTAAAAGTTGTTAATTGTTTATCCAATGCTACACTGCTACAAACATGACATGACACAGATGCACATTTCTCTTCAAAGCCACTCTGAATTGGGAAAGACAAGAGAGCATCAAATGTGTGTTAAGCTCCATAAATGGCAAGAAGAAATTAGCTCCTTACTACGACTTGTCTATATCTTCAATGAGAGCAATAATTAAAGTCTAAATAAACATAAGGCTGGAAAAGTAGGCAAAAGGGCAAACAAGTACAATAATGATGACAAACAAAATTATGTAATAATTTCATTATTAAGAAAGAGCAACAAAGCACTGCGGGTCGTATTTCATCTTGGGGTCAACACATATCCATGGCAGCCATTTTTTAAAACTTTTTGAACAGTTTCTCTCTAGGTGCCCCTTTCTCTTATTATCTGAGTCAGAGAAAAGCTAAATGTATTATATGTATGCAGCCGAGACCAACTTCATGAGTAAGAACAAAATATTTTTTGTCTTTGTCTTCTAATTTTGATCTAACATAATTACACAAGTAAATGACTGAACCAAAGGAACTAAGCAAAAAAGGTTTATTAAATTATTAAATCATCAAACTATTTAAAGTATACAACTTATGAATAGTAAAATAATAATCTTTTTTCATTTGAAAACTTGGCTCTGAAACTAACAAAAACTGTCAAACAGACGATATTATGCCTAAGATGTTATAGAAATTGGAAGTGCAGAAGCAAAGTCATTCTAAATTATTCCTAATCACCCAATATAAATGAGACTACTTACACTGAGCACCACAGATTATACCATCACATTTATCTTTCAGTGTTTACATGTAGACAAAGTTGTTTTTTTTTGTTGTTGTTTTTTTTAACAGAACCAGTAGGTTCCTGGCAGACAAGTGGTGCATAATCATAAGTGACTAGTGTATTAAATCCACCATGTCAAACTTTGAAAAACAAAAAGCTTTTTAATGCCATGTAACTAGTCAGTGTTTTTCCAACAAACAAGTTCAGAATCTATCCCTAAAGCTGTCCATGCGTTGAATTATTCTGATTGTTTGTGACATTTCTTTGTGGAAGCATTCGTATTTTTATGCGTGCATGCATGTGTGTTGCCTGGCTGCTGTCCAGGCGACTTAATTGCCAACACTGTTTGCTTTCATGGCCAGTCTTTCCATCCCACTGCTCAAAGGAATGCAGCACACACGCACACCACAGTGTTGCCTGCTCTAACGCATACACTGTTTAGGTTGAAATCATTCTCAAAAATTTAAAAAGCTCTATATCCTGAATTTTTTTATTCTTCTTATTCTGCAAACCTTTATTCTTTCTTCTCTTGATTGTTATCCATTTCTCTCTACATCTTTTTGATAATCCCAGAGACAGAATTTGTTTTGACAAAGAGAATAAACATAAATTGTTTTTGGCTGCAGGATCTTTGCCAGTAACCGCCACATTTTAGCAACAGGGTGTGTGCGTATGTGCGTAAATGAGGCGTGTGTGCTGAGCGGACAGTGGACAGATGGTGCATGACAGCTGGTCCAGAGTGACAAGTGTGTGTGACCCAAGCCTCGGCCGTGGTGAAAGAAAGAAAGACAACATTGACGGAGAGAAACTATTTGAAGAGGAATATCTCAGCGAGCCAGCAATTGCCTGGAGCTGGCAAATAGGAAGTTTGGGGGGAAATGAAGTGGGGAGGTGGGAGGGTTCTGGAGGCATCTTGAATAGATTTGGATCTAAGCAGAAAAAAAGGAGGTGGAGTTGTGATAGAAGAAAAGAACTATGTCGTTCTGCCAGCTTGTTCTTTTTTAAAATTTGAAAAAGCTCTTGGATTTTCTTTCTGATTGCCACAAATGTTGTTCTTGCATCTTTTTTGTCCTTGCTCTCTGGCATCCTCCCCTTCTGGTCTAAAAGCGTTGTGCAGGTGTTGGGTCAGACTCTGCAAACGGCAGCAGGCTTGTCGCCCCCATACAGCCGAACGGCTGACGGATGAATCCCTCATTTCCCTAAACAGCCTAGAGTAGACGATTGACGAGAGGTTCATTTTCACACAGTGAGAGGCCTCGGGGGAGGAAACACTTTCCGTTTCTAACGTACACACAGTGCACAAAGATAGTGACACACATGGTGATAGCGCCTGAAGGGAGAAACAGGATATACTTCGGCTCCAACCTCACCGTAGAGCCGCACACTTATTTCATGTGCTCGTACAATCTAAAATTGTAGTGATCGACATCGACCAAATGCTAATTTCAATAATTTTGGGGAACAAAATCTACTGATGAGCTTCAAGTTATTTTCCTCAATCAAATCAAGAGAATCGTGTCGGAAACAATGGGACACAGCAGAGAAAATTACACAGCAGAGATTTGATTGGAAAAATGTTTGTAACTCTGAAGGACTGAAACATCTTAAAAAGGAGACATAAAGCAGAAATATGAGTGGTTTGGATGTTGCCTGTATGAGCTTTAGTAAGCACTGCAGAAATCGAGGCCTTACTGAGGTTGTATGTGACAAACCAACACAAGTAGTGCATAATTGTGACATGGAAGGATGGGAAAATTTCCCATTTGTTTTGCTAATAAAAATCTAAAACTTATAAAGTGTCTGATACCATTAAATAACATGAACCACCTGCCTGCCGTGGTCACTTAGTACAGAATCCATCAGTTTGTGTTTACTACACAAAGGACCTGCAAAGTTATTTATAAACATGTTGTATATTATTTTACTTTTGACAACACTGAATAACAAGTTACTATTCATATGATTGTTGTACAAATCTAACTAGAAGCTGAAAGAAAAGGATCCTGTAGGTTACCATCACCGGTTGAACACTTACCTCGGGTCAAACTTGTGTTGTCGGTTTCACTTCCTGACCAGTCTCAGGATAAAACTCCACCTGGTTTCTTGCTAGAAGGACCAGTGACTTGTTTGATTTCAAGGACATCTTTACTGGTGATGCTGGAAATTACAGAGCAGCTAAAAAGCTCAAAGCAATGCTAACATTTTTAACCCATAATTTTTAAGACTTTGTTTTTCTTTAAACTTTCCCTTCATCTTCCTCATGGTTATTGCTTACCATTACTAAGACTAAAAAATGATTCACGCTTCTTTGATTAGGTTTTCATTTCTCTTGGTTCAGGCTCCAAATTATGGCCAACAAGCAGCAGGTGTGCTTCCTTTGAGGGTCAAAGCTGCTACTTGTTGCTTCCCATAACAGTGTGCAGCTGAAGGAAACGGACAAGGACATCAAACCTTTTTTTCTGTAGCTCTGTTCTCAGTAAGCCGTCCAGCTTTGTAGCTAACTTCAGCCCTGCTGATGCCCAAAGTGAGGAATTCACGCTCTGCTCTGACGCAGACACGCATTCTTGGCTTCTCTTAAAAAAGCAGCATCCCTGATGCTGTTGGCTTTTAGAGGCATCTATTGTAACTTTTAGGTTCATGAATCAGGGGTGGACAGATTTTATGGACTTCTGGGATTCCCACTAGTACAGAAAATCTTATACAGCCTCCAAAGGCTTGGGACTGTGATGAAGGTTAACCATTCACCAGGACAATAACTCTGAGCATACAGCCAGAGCTACAATTAATCTATTTTAGACTGAAGCATGTGTTAGAATGGTCTAGTTAAAGTCCAGACCTGGACTAAAAGCCCAGAGTGTTTGTGGAAAAGCTGGAAAATATTAATAAAAGTATAGAACCTAGTGTTCTGAATGTAACAATATTTATTTAATCTTTGACATAAACCTATGTACATGTTAAAATGCGGATTAACAATGTGATTCAACATGTAGAATGTTGTGAAATATCATTCTACATGTCTGCACTTGTACCCATAGGAGGCCTCAAAGTAATGGTAAAATATGTTGCTGTGTAAACAAGAGACAGGAAAGACTAAACCACACAAAGTGCTGAATTAGGTGTGTGTATAGGCGTGTGTGTGTGTGTGTGTGTGTGTGTGTGTGTGTGTGTGTGAGAGGGACGGCCTCTCTACTGTTCTGGTTTGTAAACTGTGAATTGTGAAACCAGGGTGAGTAACACATCGCCCTCATCTTTTCTCTGCTCTTTTTCACACTCCAGTACACACACAAAAAAAGAAATATTTAATGCCAGATAAACCGCAGCTCTTTTTAGATGAAATATGTGACATTAACAGTTTCATCAACCTGGCATTTAGTCTTTTATCTATTCCTCACAGCTGCAGGCATTTCAGTCAGTCTATATGTGGTGAGATTTAACACCAAAGTCTTCGTAGACTAAAATACATACATTTTAAATTGAACTAACTGTTACATTTAGCGCTTTAAATGTGCCATTGCTTAGAACATCTTATGGAAATAAGTCACAATGGTTATTATTGTGTCGTGTATGTTGGCATTTGTAAAATACATTTTAAATTAGTCTAAATAGAAAGATTAAGCGCATTAAAAACATCACATAATTGAGTCATTTACTGGAATTATTAAGAAAACCAACCACTTATGGTACATCAAAAGTGAATTTTAACTGCTCAAACATTAGGTCTGCAGTGCACAACATGAAATTAAGTAAATTTAACTATGGGTCAGGGTTACAACAACTCTGTAGCATTTAATCTACTTATTTCAGTAACTCCATTCTTAAAGAAAAACATGTAGATCCATTACACGCATGATGTTTTCAGTCCCTTCTGTTATTTATGATGATTTTCTTCTTTTACATTCACACATCCAGGTATTACACCAGTTTTTTCCCCTACTCTTCCCATCTCACAGATTTTTATTTTTCGTAGGAAATGTACAGGATACATGTCACATTTAAGATGGGACTGTTTGAAATAATTTATCATTGTTTAGATTTTTTACATCACAATAAATCGCAATCAGAAAACTGACAAGTTTCAAGTCCATCCCAAACAATGACATAATGCCCATTCCTTTAGCTCCAAACTGCTCAGCATTTGGGAAGCGCTGCAATTTACTGATTTATTATCATGGGATCACCCCAAAACACAAATAAAATGTCACTTTAAGACTTGTTGCTGCTGTGCCTACCAGCTGTTAATGTGACTGCAGCAGCTCAGACTTGATGCAGAAATGTCATCAGTACAATCGAGGAACAATGCTGTTGAGAATTTTTACAGAGAAACTCTCATTCATAGGCATTCGACAGCTGTTAGATTAATGGCTTGCAGTGCATGTCTAAAATGGGCTTACTTAGGTTCGCGGTGCTGATTTCTCCCCTGACCACAGACCATCACCTCAGCTCTCAATCACAAGATAAATATGCATTAAGAAGATAGTTTTAACAGCACGTATTAAACTCATGCAATCTGTGGAAGGAATGGGGATTCACATACACATTTCTTGCATGTTTATCTCTTTACATTTATGCACTTGAGGTCGTCCAACCAGACAGCAGTGCAAGAAGACAGATAGCAAGAAATTATTGATGCATTCAGAAAAGTGATGCTATGATAAGGCGATTTTCAGAACAGTGGAGCAGTTGATGCAAGGAGCAAATTATATGAGAAAAAGATGAGGGGAGGCTATGGTTGGAAATCACAAAGGGCAGTTAGACGCCAGATTGACATATTATCTAGTGGTTTGATTTTTTTTATTATTTGATTTAGATGTTTTTGGGCTTAAAATGGGATTGAGACGGGGAAGAAGGGAGGAGACTGCTTTTCATTTTAGACTATTGGGTCACAGGGTTTGTGGTAGATCAGGTCAAAGATGTGGCTAAAATAAAAAAAAAAATCTCTTTTGGCAAAAAATATCCAGGCTGACACGCTCAAACACACACAAATACACCAACCCACACAAATTGCCCCAGTCACACATTTAAGCCCTGTCATTTTCTATTAATCTTTTCTATTTATTATTACTCTGCAACATGAGAAGCAAACAGGAAAAGGATGTGATGTCAGCCTCCGAGAGTTTGTGGTGATGGAGTGGTCTGGCACCATGTCCAGCGGTGGTCATTTTAGCTGTGGTGTGTGTCTGCATTTTGTGTGTGTTTTGGACGTTCTTCTAGACAAAGACTGCAATAAATTTAGTTGTAGTGCTGAGCTGGTTTAAAAATTTGCACACAGACATCTGCGCATGGAAACACACAACCTAAATGTCATAGTCAGTGTGTAGGTGTTAGAGCGGGGGTTATTGACTCGTAGAGACGGAGACAGCAGAGAGCCGCAAGTGAACACACGACTATCGGAATACGATTAATACTGTCTGGCTGATGGATTAGACTCATTACCCAGGGAGCAGGGCAAAAAGAGGGCGGCAGAGGGAGTAGAGGATATAGAAGAGAAGGAGCAAAAATAGGTAAGGCATGAAAAAGCAGTAGTGAGAATGAAAGAGAAGAACTCTGAGGGAAAGCAGGAAAGAGGTTAAATATTCTTGAGACGAGTCAGTGGTGGGTAAGAGGTAATCTGAGATGACATTCTTCCATTCATTTGCTTTATACTGCAAAACAAATTCTGCCTTAGCACCACATTGAATCTGCAAAGAATCTGACAAACTGAGGTCCACCCACTGCTCCAGAAACGGTAGAATCTCAATGAACATTATTTGGAAGCCTGCTGTCAACGGTGTAAATACTATTTCAACACACAGATATGACTTCATGTAAGACTCTGCAGGACATGTTATGGTTTACCTTAGGGCTGGACGATCACGATATAAGCATTTCATAACAATCAATAACGATAATTATTGATTAGTTTTTTGTTTCATCTTTTATCCACAACTTTCACTCCATACTGTTTTTTATTTTTAAGCAGTTTTGAAGCACAGTGGCGAAATTTTAAACTGCTACTGTGCAAGTTACTCAACAAGTTGTTGCTGGGTAAACAAAAAGTGATTTAACTTGCTTAACTGGCTGTGAGGGGTTGAGTGGCTAAAGCCAATCCCCTGCCTACATCCCCCAGAATGCTGTTCGGTTCTGGATCAGAGTTCAGTGAATGTTTTATATATTGAATATTCTATCACACGTATTATCAACTGATATTGATTACATGTTTATCGCAATATATATTGATATTGATTTATTGTCCAGGCCTAGTTTAGCTCTTAATGAGTGTGCTCAGTCAGCTGAATGAATCCTAAAAAGCACAATAACTTGACAGATGTTTGTGTGTCTTTGTTGCTTTAAAAAACTCGGATGTTTCAATTACTTACACCAGATTAGATAGCAAGCACTTTGTATTGCTTTGTTGCTGAAAATGTGCTATATAAATAAAATTACCTTTACCTTTCACCTTTTTCCAGTGTGACACAGACATAACGTGCATGTACCAAACCTGTGCAGATCAGCACACTGTTTTACCCTTACCCTTAAATTGTATTTATCAATTTTAGAAAGCCGGTATGTTAGTTTTGTCTGGTTATGTACAATATATGGTTTGCTATTTAAAAAAAAAAAAAAAAAAAACATTCATGTTTAGATAAATAATCATTATAATGGCATTACTAAACATCACAGGTGCACAGTTTGGCTGAATTTTCTGTTGAGCCAGCGTTAAATCTAAGGACCATCAATAGATGGTCCCAATTACCAAGTGCTGCTTAAATGTCCTCATATGCAATTACTGTATTACTGAAACCCCCTGTCAGTTTTCCCTCTGTGTGGTGTGTATGCCTATGTGTATGTGGCTTTTTACAGCACATGTATTTCTCACTTATATATAATTATGTGTGTGAACATTTCAGATGATGTCATAGCCTCAGGTCACTGACTAATCTGTTCCTGGGCTGGAGAACCATGCAGCCAGCCTGGCTTTTACACATGCACACACACAGAAAAAGTGTCGAATCTGTTTCATTTCAGCTGTGTTATGTTACCAGGGAGGCACGGGCCGGTCAACGTTATCAAGGTTTTAATAATTACAACTTTAAAACCACAACATTTTTCTTTCAAACAGCTTGATTTTAAAATGCCTTACAAGTTCCTGGAGTGACTAAGGTTTTCTTTGGCTGATTGGAGCACAGAACAACTCAGTGCACATGTAGCTGTGGACGGCCAGTTAGATGACTGCTTGAAGGCAACAATGTTTTTTCTTATTTGTACAGAAAAGACCAGTTTTGCCACAAAAAACACAGAAAATACCAGGCAAGGTCGGGAAGTAAAAGAGTGCTTATATCACTTATCAGATTTATCAAAGTTACAATTGCCACACACTAACTAAATTGAAATATTTCCGATGAGTATGTCTCCCAACAAAATGTTTTCTTTATGTTTACATTCTTCAGGTTAAATTGTCAAAATCTAAATTTTGGACTCTACCCTATTCAACACATTCACTTCTACTTGTCTTTGCCAAAATATAAAAAATAAATAATAAAATTGTAAACAATCATACGGGTTTTCAAGCTTTGTATTATTTAAGTTTTGACCTGCTGCTTTTCTGACATCTTACAGCAACTAGTTGTGCTGCATAATAAGCAACAGCAAGTCAACATTTAAGTTTATTTTCTGTTTCTGGTAAATTATAAGTTTGGATTTTTCTAAACATCTGCTATGATAGTTATTCTCTTGTAGAAAAATAACTTGTTGCTGCGAGTTTGCAGAAAAGTGGAGAAATTATCAAACTTAGTTTATTCCAACTGTACTCAGGAACGGTGTCTCCTTACAGAAACACTGGCACACAATCGGTTAGGAGGACGTTTGGTTTGAGGCACATCTCTGTTTTTCTACTTTCACTCACAAGGCATGATTGATCCTTACCACACAGGAGGAATCATTGCATAATCTAATGCTGTTTCATTTCTACAAACATGATTTAAATTAAGAAAGAGAATATTTACAAAAATCAACCTTTACAGCGGTGCATTAATCTATAAAAGCAGTGTCTTAATGCACCGCTTTTATAGATTCTTCTTCTGCTACCATCTTCAGATTAAACGGATAACTTCGATGATTGTTGTGCACCTCAAGCGTAGATATGATTTTGAAAGGGATATTTTCCTTACATCACAATTCTCTCAAGACATCAGTCACACAAAGGAGCGATGCAATGTTATGAAATGCTAAAGTCTTTACTGTCACAAGATCCTGTGTGCTGCTTTTTACGTAAGCAAACAGCTGCCATGTTATCACTCAGTCACAAAGACAACTGAATAAAAACAACTATTGTTTAGAAATTATTCCAGCAAACTCCTGGTGAACTGTTGAGGTAACTGTGTTTTATCAGTAATAATCATTTTAAATGCAGGTGACAGATGTCATGTTGCTTTGAGGTTGTGGAAAAGTGATTAAAACCTCAGGTACTGGAAGGGTAACAGCTAGTCAGACTACACATATTACAGCACCAACTTCAGCTGAAAGTGTTCATATCCATGGAAACCTGCCCATTATCACTGGATATTTAAATATTCACAAATAATGGTATAGTCTTTTTTCTAAGCTGAATAACAGCCTTATGAAAAGTCATATTCATGTTGCAGAAAGACACTGGAAGGCAATTTAAATTTACTTTCTTCTTTTTAGTCATAGATAAATAAAAAAAATTATTTCCTCAAACGCAAACTCTTCACAGAAAATTACTGAACTTTGTAATGGGACAAACTCAAAAAGACAAATCTCTACCTCTCTCTCTCTCTCACACACACACACACACACACACACGGGCAAACACAATTATCTTTCATGTTGCCTTTGGCCACCAGACGCTCAAACGCTCGGGGGACATCCATTCTGTCAAGTCAAAATGTCCCCTATGTGTCCACCCTGGTCAGGTTGCCATAGCAACCATGTTACCTGGCATTTAAAGTATGTGTGTGAGGCGTGATGTTGAATGCGGGAAACAGACAATGAGATGGGGGCGAGAGGCAGAGGGAGACTGCAGATCTGTCATTCACAACCAAAGTCAATATTAGTACAGAGGAGAGCGGCCGAAGTAAACGCTTGAGAAGAGGAGCCTGGAAGGAGCAAAGTCAGGATAACAAAAATACAAAAACAATCGAGTTGTATTTTTATCATGACGGTGAATCCTGCAGGCTATAACCTCCCAGGACCCGAGTGCACTTACGGTTAATCCGTAGAAGTCGTGCTTCGCCGTCACACAATTACATAGCTAGTATATTCCCTGACGTTCTCAGGTGCCGGTCCCAGACCTGCGTGTTTAATTCTCTGCATTGTCTTCAGGAAGCCGCTTTTCCGCTCTCGTCTTTCTTTGGGAGTCTTTCTGCTTCTAATTGCTCACAGAAGTGTGATCTTTGGGGGTCTACTAATGGCACTGCAGCCTGAATTAGCTGCAGGATTCACACACAAACAAGCTCACTCTAAAAAGGACTCTTTAGCACTATCATCCTGCTCCTCATACTGTCACTCTCACTGCTCACTCCAACATCCACCTCATCTCGTACCTTCATTTTTTCTCACTCTGACCACCTGTTCCTCACTCTCCGTGCCTTTTTCCCCATTTTCCCTTTCCGCTTCTTCCAGCTTTATCTTCGCCCATTCACACATTTGTATACTTAATAGGATTAAGTTCTCCGAAAGGGATTTAAACAAGATGATTAATTTACTGCTTTGCCAGCTCATACCCTGCCACACATGCACTTCCACTTCCACAGGAGCCCGCAGTTTGGCGGACCTGGGAAGAATCTCGTGGCAGTAATTCCCATACAAAAGAGATTCAGAAACTGTACAACAGTGAGCAACAGTGTGTGTCTGAGTTTGTGTGTGTGTGTCCAGGGTGAGAGTGGAAGAACAGGGTGGAGGGATGAGGGGTCCATGTGTGAGAATTGAGTGCAGCTCTTTCATGGCCAGGTCTTCTTAGACACGAAGGGTGTCAAAAGCCCCTCTCACTCTAAAAAAGACTCTTTAGAAAATCAGCACTAAGCTCTTAACACTGGAGACCTGACTCTATCAGGCACACACATACACACACTCACATCTTTGGCCACCAGAGGTGAGAAAAACACAGAGAGAGGAGGGAGGGTATGGAAAACTTAACCACGCGAGTTTAAAATCCCAAAATAGCTTTTTATTGACTATTCTAAAGACACATTTCTTCCTGAAAATCCCTAAATAAAAGCCAACTCCATTTAGAGGTTCAGCAACACCTGGTCAGAGTGGACACGAAGAGTGTGTGTAATCGCTTTAACCTCAGTCTGGGTTTTCCTTTGATCGACTGTTCCTCTTTTCACCTCTGCCGAGTAAACTCTGGCTTTCAGTAATGCTTTGTGTCAGGCAAGAGAAAGTGAAAACTGCTGTTATACTGGATCAGGTCATTTTAATCCAAACTGATTTTTACTCTTGTGGAAAGGATTGTGAAAGTATTCGCAGTCTTCGAACTTGCAAACATAAATGCATTTCTATAGACCCAAATCTATATAAATACATGCAGATAATGCTATTAAACTAATATATATGACAGGGTAGATCATAATTTTAAATGGTAGATCATAATTTAAAAAGGAAAGAATCTGGTTTTTAGAAACCTTTGGAGCGCATTTGTACTTGGCCCCCTTTCCTCCAATGCCCCTTAGTAAAATCCAGTTGGTTTCTCATGTCTTTACTCTTAAGGGTTTTTTCCATTGCTTTATAAGGTCTCAAATTAAATACATCTGGTAACACTTGAGAGAACTGTTTTTTAGCCTTGCTAAGGGTGTAAGTTGAGACAAAGGATTTGTCCAAAACTGGATTGAAATGTAATTACTGACATTGAATGTTGTGCATAATCAGAGTGTGGCTAAGCAGTTTGCATCTATAAAAATATTTTCTCACCTCCCACGGTGAGCATAGGTTGTCAGCTGCCACTGGATTTAATTTAACATTGTTTCTGTTGAGGACGTGTGTGCATCTCCACTTTGAGAGAGTTTTTAACTTAGTAGGCTGATATAGTTCCTGTGTGGCCTTAATACATTTGCCCCCTTTCAAACACACACTCATGCATTCTGGGCTCAGCTGGAGCCTCTTTTAATAAAGCCAGTCGCCCAGCGAAGCCACAGAAGCAGAGGTGAGGGGTTAAATCTTGGGGAAGTCCAAAAACAAACCTATTTTGGGAGAAAAGAAGAGGGGTGTTGATGAAAAGGAAGAGGTTAAAGGAGAGGAAGCTGAAGAAGAAAAGAGGAAGACAGCAGTGGGTTGAACATTTAACAAGATAAAACAGAATCAGGTGTCTTGGAGATAGAAAATCCTCCCTTAAGTCCATGAGAAGTCAATTTCCTAGTTGGGGTGAAACCTGGTATTCGCTCTCCAACTGTGGTGGTCTCAGTGATGAAAGGGGCTTAGGGTGGCCTTCTGCAGCTCCTCAGGAAGTGAGTACACTGCCACTCTGAAGATTGGCTTTATGCATGAGAACCTGGGTGTTGGCATGTGGATGTGCTGTTTCTCCAATTTCAGACATCATAGGGACAACAGAAATCTGTGCTTGTGATCAGAGAACATTGTCTTCTGGTTTATGATTTGCCGTTAAGAGGAGGGAGATAAATCAAGTCCATAAGGCCTGAGGGACGTCTTCTGCATGAACACATTTGTTATTTATTGCATCACATATTGACAGTGTCAGTAAATATTGAGTCATATATATTTATATATACTTGGAAAAAACAAAGATAAAAAAAAAACCCATAACAGTCTCTCTACTCTTTGATTATTTAACCAGTTAAAATGGCCTGAAATGATTCTAAGTCCTAGTAAATTACCTATTGCCTATAATAAATTATATTCACATCTTAAACAACAAAAGAGTGGCTTGAATTACTGCTCTGACTTTTCATTTAGGAACACCAACATTGTGATTCAGCTTGTCAGAGGTTAATTGTATTTATCATTCCTACATTGCAACACTCCACAGCAATGAACTGTGTGTTTTAAAGAGAAGTGTGCTTGTAAACAAAGTTCCTGTGGCCTCGTATGGTAAGACTTTCATACGACCATAACTCCTGTTAGACTGAAACCTGTTTTTGTTAATATATCAGAGAGGAAGCTGAATGGACAAGTTGTATACATGTAGTGTCATGTGTGGTGAGCTTGTGGTTTGTGTTTGTTTAGTTTTGGGTTGATGGTTGTAAAGGGAGTGTGGCTATTTTTCATTCATGAATCTAAGAGTGGAAAGGACTGTGTTGAGTGAACTGTGACATTTATTCAAAAGAAATTAATGTCATGGAGCAGACCAGTCAAAGCTTGGACTTCAATAAAGATGATGTGCCATTACCTTAATGGTCAAAAATCCTCCAATGTGACTGAATTATACAATTATACAAACAGGAAAGGGCCAAAAAAACAACAACATGACTCATTACCCGTTAGTGCTTGATGGCACCACCAGTTATTATTAGGGAGCTAATTATGTTTTCACATAAGGCCAGATTCATTTGGAAAGATTTTTTTTACTTTGATGAAAAGAACACATAACTGTTTATTAATTTACTTAACTTACGTTTGTCTGGTAAGAAAATCGGTTTGATGATTCAGAACATTTAGGAATGACAAAAAGGAAAAAAGTCAGGGGGGAAAATACTTTAGCTTTTAAAATATGAGATTCCAATATAAAGATTTATGTTGAGATTCTGTAAGTTTAACCAAAAGTGATAGCTGAGCTGATCTACTCCCTTTTTACAAAACTCTTTGAAAGCACCTCTGGGTTTAGTCTGCAAGTTAAGAATTTTTTTTTATGTATGCTTTAATTTTGTGTGTAAACAATCTCTACTCCACAACATTTAGAAGGGGGTTCAGTACATGTGTTTTTAATCCACGGAATAGAATTGAGAGTTCCAGTTTACAGTGACTGACATGACAGAAACAGAAAATGCTGTACAAATGCACAAATTTTAAAATCTACACACTGATTAATTTAATGCATATGGTTCAGTATTCAGGTGAAGCATTCATATTTAGCTTTTTCTGAGTTCACTTCCTTTTAGTCCTCAGTTGCACTAAGATTGCCTCAAAAGATTTTTTTTTTACATTTCATTTTTGTTCCAGATGTCTCCACTTTAAGTCTAACCTTCTGCAGTCTTAGAGCCTATGAAAGTATTCAGTTTTCTCTAAAAGGTTGAGGCAGAGAAGAAGGTGAAGAATTTTTTATTCTAATATTTTCTTGCCTTTATTCTTCACACAAAATTGCCACTTCTAATAAAGTTTGTAGCAGCAGGTGGAGAGCCGAGGAGGCAGGGGGGGCGATACCTGCAGTGCTGATTAACTGACCGCAAAGTTTGGAATCTGAGGAATGTGAACGGGCATTAGCTGGTAGCCGATTGCCATTGTTGGAGGTCACAGACGAGGTCAAGAGCCGGAAGGTCAATGGTGAAAGGTCAGGTAGTCTGTCAGGAGATGACTGAATAATATCAGAGACACAGAATCAAGATTTCTCCTTCGACATGTTTAAATGTAATCTTAGCAGAACTTGATTTGTTTTGTACTTTGAAGTGACATTCTGTAATACATTGCTGTTCTCTGGATCTCAGCCCCATAGTCCTGTTTTTCCTCAGCGATAAATAACATCTCTAGTGTGGCTGCTTGAACACGGTATCATGCTACTTTTATCCCCAAATGAAACAACGATGCTAGAGAGTGTTCATGGGAAAATGGATGAGGCTGCACGTTTTCTGAAAGGAAACCTGTTAGAGGCTGAAAAAGACTCAAGAACGAGTCCAAGGTTGATCTTCCAGCTGGACAGCAACCCCAAACATAAGCTGTTACAATGGCTCAGTCAAAGTCCAGACCTCAGTTCAAGTGAGAATTTGTAGCAGCTCTTAAAATTTGGTTTTGAAACACTCACAGGATTCAATCAAACTGATGCTGAGCTATTTTGTACATAAGAATTAGAACACATTTCTAAAATGATCCAGGCCACTGAATGCAGTGTGGTTGTTTTAGTCTTAAAGACACCTGTTTCTGGGTGTAAATGTATGTTCTGAGTCATGCAGGCTGCAACTTAGTTAAAGTGGCTGAAAATTAAATCTGTGTAAACCCTAATGCTCCTGGTCACACACGCTCACATTCATCACTTGCTCCTTAAAAGCAGGGGAGGAAACGGTGGCGAAGATTAGTGATCAGAGAAGAAGCAGGAACCTGTGAGGGATACAGAGGTCAGCAGTGCCCCCTACAGGCTGACTTTAAAGCCTCCTCTACCTGCCTCTCACTGTTAAAAGTACACAGTTGAGTAGCAGCTGGCTGTAGAGACATGGACACTGTGAGATAAACAGAGACAGATGACTGTAGTTTGTGGAGTAAGGGGTCTCTGCGGAACGACCTCAATTTTGCCAATGATCTGTCTGGCTCTGAAGTTCCCCTGCTGCATTTTGGTGATTACATCAAGTGCTTGTGCTTCAAAGCAAGTGGCTCTGTGACAGCTTGACTTAACTCCCTGCCAAATCATTTCACTGACCTCCCCACACCCCTGTTCCTCTCCTCTCTTTGTCTTTGTCCAGTGACCTGAGCGAAAACCAGATCCAGGGAATTCCAAGAAAAGCATTCAGAGGAGCTGTGGAAATCAAGAACCTGTAAGTGTTACTCCACCAACATCATGCTGCCTGTGCATGCATCTGTGCACATCTGCACCTTCTTGCTCACCATGTCTGCTAATGTGCACAGCGCTCGCTCAGCCGTGCATCAATATTTCATTGTGTTAAATGTCATACGCCTCCTGCTTGCCGTATTGACTGGCACCTGCTGCGTGTCAGCAGCTGTGTTGGTGGGTGTGTGTGCATGCATGTGCTTGTGTGTGTCTGTGTTGCCTCGCTGGCATTTTGCTCTTTTCTGTCTTTGTTTTGCATTCACTCATAGTCATGATCATTATTTTTTTTTCACTCATTGCACAGCAGTACTTCTATAAATATTGATTCATCCACCAATTCACTACTTCCTGGGTGTTTTTAATCACCCAATCAGATTATTATTTTTTTTAAATGCCGTGCAATTATTGTAAAAGGACAGAGAATTATGTATGTGCGTCAGAATACCGGTGACATGATTTACAGTCCCTGTGTCTTAATTAAATTGTTTCAGTAAAGCTTTTGTGAGCGAAGAGAGAGAGAGAGAGGGAGAAAGTCAGCTACCTACAAACTAAATGTCATATTAAAAAGAGCAGGAAACATGAATAGGGGCAAAGACAACGACATCAGAACCAACAAGAGCTCAGAAAGAAGAAGACCAGAGAAAAAGTCTATTTTTGTTTATACTTGTAGACATCACTGTTGCTAAAACAAATCTACCTGTTAAGCTCTTTTCTGGACTTTTTGTCTTATCTCTTTCTGTTTATTTGCAGACAGTTGGACTACAACCACATTAGCTGCATTGAAGATGGAGCTTTCAGAGCATTGCGTGACCTGGAAGTGCTGTGAGTACCTGCTTGTTGAGTCAGCTTAGTTTTTCACTATTTGTTTCAATTTCTATTTATTTCTTGCAGAAAACAGCAGAGGTTTTATTGATGAATAAGCAGCAAAGACACAGAGATACGGAACAACTAATGTTCTCGTTGACCTTTCAAACACTGCAGAGCCTCTGCAGCCCCTGGACAGAAACAATTTCCCATTGTTTCAGCTGTGGCATTAATGCGCCGTCACATTTAAAGAAGTTAGCCTTTTCTTGTGAATGTCAAGACCAAGATTGCAATATTTAGAAGAACCAGATTTGGTTTGTCAAATATTTTCTATTTCTTCTGTCATAATGATTACAAGATAACGACTGTCTGCTGTGCATCAACAACCTGTATATTTTTTTTCTCTTACTCTTAATTGTCCACTTCTTATTATCTGTGACACAGAGGGTGAAACTGAGTGAAAAAGCAGTCGTTTGAAGAAAAGCTTTGGCAGACATTCAGAATGCCTGGAGAGCTACAGGGTCAAGACCATTTTGAATGACTGCATTAAATTCCAGTTCTTTGAAAGCAGCAGATGAAGAAATAAGGCTTGAGTTAATACATATTGTCCACTTATCTATGTTTGACTTTATTACTTAATTTTTGCAAATTAAATTCATAAAGTTAAATTATGGTTTTGCAGAGGTGAAAGTGATATAGGCTCTGAAAGGTTCCTGAACTGCCTCCTAAACAACTGGCTTGGAAAAAAAATCATATGAAAATGTGTTTTGTTGTGAGGATTTTGCCATTTCACTGCGTTCTAGATTGTGTGTGCATGAGTATGTTGTGTTTTCTCCTCTTGTCTCTTTAGCACTCTGAACAATAACAACATCAGCCGGCTGTCTGTGGCCAGTTTCAACCACATGCCGAAGCTCAGGACTTTGTAAGTACCCAGCTTACGATTTGAAGGAAGAGATTCCTCTCATCTGTTCACATTTATATTTTTTTATATTTTTTTGTACCCCGTCACACCTTTTATTTCTCCTCTCTCCATCCTGTGATCGTCCGTCCCTTCCCCTTCTCTTCCTCACCTCTTCCCAGCCGCCTTCACTCCAACAACTTGCAGTGCGACTGTCATGTAGCCTGGTTGTCCGAGTGGCTACGACAGCGCCCCCGCCTGGGCTTGTACACACAGTGCATGGCCCCTCCTCACTTGCGGGGGCACAACGTGGCTGAGGTGCAAAAGAAGGAGTTTGTGTGCACAGGTAGGTTGACCTTACCGTTTTGGTGTCCGCCTCTTTGACTTCTTCCTCGTTTTGCTCTTTTACACTGGAAAACCTTTTTTTTTTTCTTCTTGCTTGCTTCGTTTTACTCTTTCTTTTTTTGCTCATGCTTGTCAAGATGCAGAAGAAGGTAAGTCTTCCTCCTGCTTTGCATGGCTTTGCTTGAAAGCTGTGATTAAAAATTACATCACAGAAAGACAAGGTCACATTTCGTTTCGTTTACTTTTTGGGACTTGCGGCAATTTTTCCTCTCTTTACTCCTTATTCGTCTGCATCTTTTTTCCCTTTTGGGACTTACATGAAACATAATAACCTTCTATCCACGGATAATGGTGCCTCCTTGTCTCTGTGTAGGTCATCAGTCGTCATCATCTTCCTCCTGCAGTGTGTTACAGTGCCCAGAGTCCTGCACCTGCAGTAACAACATTGTGGACTGCAGAGGAAAGGGTCTGACAGAAATACCCACCAACCTGCCTGAAACCATTACTGAGATGTAAGACATGCAGATAAAAGTGCACACACATCTGCTGCACTCCACACACACTGCACTCATTCAGACACACTAGGTGCAGTGATATTTCTCCTGCTCTTTCATTGTGCGTCCCTCAATATCCCTTCTTTGTGTTCTACCACCTTTTTGTTTCACTGCCGCTGTTTGTCTTTGTGGGGGGAATAAAAGCACACATCTGTGAAATGAGAAAGCCTGGTCATGCAGTGCATTCCTGCTTAAGGAAACAGCAAGAGGGAAGAAAGAAGCAGGAAAAAGATTAATCTGAGCTCCAAGACAAGCTATATTACTACCTTGTCTTGGAATAAGATGGTGAACATCTTAACTAAAAAAGAAAAAAGAAATTTTGTTTTAAAGTTCACTCTTGTAATTGTCTAGGTATGTTGGAGTAATTAAAGTAGTCCTAAAAGTGATGTGAACTGTCATAGAGTGAAATCAGACATTTAAAGCTGTACTTATGAACAAAATTATTAAGATATGCAAATTCAGAGAAAGAGAGTTTAACAGATATTAAGTAATTATTCTCCACAGAAATCTATGTTGCCTTCAGGGGAGAGATTCACAGTCAAATGCCCTCTGTTTTTTTTTTTTTTTGTTTCATTCTGTTTCCGTCCTTTCGTTCACACTTTGGCTCGTTTAGAACCGACTAATGGACAGTCCGACTGGCACTTGATAAAACACAGACCAGATAGTCAAATGTGTGAGTCCGCTTGTGTGTTTGGATGCCCGCCTCACTGCGACTATGTTAAAGAGGGCAAAAGATCAGAGGCATGTGACAGACCGCGACTCTGCAGTCATCAAAGCGCCTTATCTGGAAAAGTTCCCCTCAAGCAGAGCCCCTGGGAGTGAGCAGCGGCCTGCAACGTGGCATAGATAAGTGTGTGATAGGGGAATGTTGATGTCTCTTCTCAATGGTCTGTGTGTGTTTGGTTCCAGACGACTGGAGCAGAACGCCATCAAGGTGATCCCAGCTGGGGCCTTTTCTCCTTATAAGAAGCTACGCAGAATGTGAGTACATCAAAAGAGCCGCTTATGCTGCACCTCGTCCAGCAAAAACCAAAAACTTTATGTCGCTGCCACATCTTTGATCTTTTCTCTTTCTATGCTTCTACTGATTATGATTTTAATTTTCTTGTTTATGTTTTTATTTATTCATTTTTCTTTCTTTTTTTTTCTTTTTTTTTGCAGAGATTTAAGCAACAACCAGATCTCAGAATTAGCTTCAGACGCCTTCCAGGGCCTGCGATCCCTAAACTCTTTGTAAGTACTCTAAACTATGAGAAAAAACTGTATAAAAAAGTTAAGTCTCAAAGGCATGTTTGCATGACATTGGTCACCATAAAATAAGGAAGAAAAATTGCATTTGAACAAAAAAGATAAAAAGATAACGAATATGTGAAATCCAAAAGAATATATGCTCTTATTTCTTAGTTATTTTCATAAAATAGATAAAATCAGGGTGTTTAAAGAGTCTCAGTTACATACATTACTTTTAATGGTTGTTCTAGTTTTTCAGGGTTTTTTTTTTTTTCAATATTATATTGTTGGTGTAAGGAAGTATGTACTGATTAAACTTTAAAAATTATGTAGCTTTATGTTATTGAAGCTAAAGTTTAATCAGTAATATTTTTATAACAAATTTATGTCAGATCATGATTTCTTGGTTAATGTCAAGTTGTCATAACGAAGACATTTTGAATAATGTCAACTTTTCATGACAGGTGTTATGTCATGTTTATGACGATGTCATGACAGTCTTATTCACAACCCATCAAATAAAGTGTTACCAGTTACATTAAAGTGAAAACTGGCCAAAGTCAATAATTTATAAATGCTTAACACCTGAATTACAGCTTCCACCGACTCATCACACATTCACAAGAGACGGACTGGGACACACCTATTCATACATAATACATATTAAAGCTGTGAGCATTTGTTGTGTATTAGTAGGTGGGTGGAGAGGATGTGAATGATTCATAAATTGTGTCTGTGCGTGTAGGCGTGCGCAGGCGTGTGTGTGTGTGTGTGAACAGAAAGTACACACTAATGTGTCTGTGAGACATTACTGAAGGAAAATCCACTTAGCTCAATGAAACATGGCTCACCTGTAGCACGTGTGTTCAGAGTGCCAACCAACACAGATGACTGGTAGCTTATGGGTTATTGTTGGGGAAAGCTGTGGCAGTAGCAGCCCTGACCTGTTGGAGTTTCCACTGTCGTGGTTTTAAGCTAATCTGGTTTAATATCTTTCACTGTACCTGAAGCCAAACTGGAAGTTATGATTATTCACACAGTCGTACACAGGAAGCGAGATGATAACGTGTGATTCACTTGAGTTGAAAGTGTTAGCACAGGTTCAGTGTTTTCTCACACTGCTTTATTGATTTTACTCATTTATTGCTGTTAAAGCTCCAAGGTTTTGTTTAAACTGCAAAACTGTTTGCAGGTGTTTGTAGATTGATATCTTTATGTAAAAGTATTAATTCAACATAAAATAGACAGACAGAGACAGATTCTGAATGTTTTGCTTGCTCAGGATGTGTTCATTAATCATGAGGAAAATAAAACCCTGTTTTGGCTTTCTCTAGCATTTAATCTTAAAGGTATTATAATCTAATATAAATGGTGTGTTTGTTTTCTGCAGGGTCCTCTATGGGAACAAAATCACTGAGATTTCCAAGGGACTCTTCGAAGGACTGTTCTCACTGCAGCTATTGTGAGTACTCACACAAACGCACACACACCCACGCACTGTTTGGTTGATCTTTATGGTCACATCTGCATCTCATTGATATTCAGCTAAAAAGTGCTTACCTCAAGCATTGCCACCTGAGAAGAGACATCTTGACTAAAAGACATCCTGCGGGTCTTTTAGACATCTTGACTAAAAGACCCGCAGGATCTGAAAGATTTGTGCTGGAACGATAACGAGATTCTTTTCTACGTTTTTTTTTCCTCCATCATTTTGTCCCTTCTTTGTTTCAGGTTGCTAAATGCTAACAAGATAGCATGTCTGCGGGTTGACGCATTTCAGGACCTTCACAACCTCAATCTGCTCTCTCTGTATGACAACAAGCTCCAGACCATTGCGAAAGGGACGTTCTCCTCACTAAGAGCAATACAAACACTGTATGTACTCTCACAAAGCACATACATCCAGTGTTATGAAAGCATATTTGTCCCCATAAAGATTTCTTTGTTGTTAATTTTGTGACACATAAAGGTTTCAGATCATATTTTTTTATGTCAAAGAAGAAAAACCTGAGTTAATTCATGGTGTAGTTTTCTAAATGAGGAACAGTAAACAAAGCTATCCAAGCTAATCTTTGATAGATTCACTGTCCATGGTGCTGAAGTAGCAGACAGTTTATGGTTGTAGTTTTTTTCACTCTCTTGTATCTGTCACTTTGCCCTGTGTCATTTACTTATCTATGTAAGCTACACGTGCTCAGTTTTATTGTAAAAGTTTGAAATATAACCGCAAACTGCATGTTGTTAGGATAAAAACTTTTAAAAATCATCAGCCACTTTAGTTAAACAAAACCTTTTCTGGGATAACACTAAGCAGAAATTTACATAAAAAAAATTTAAATACTGATTTTATCATTTTGTATTGCAAAAACAAAATGAAAGATGTAAATGTATTTTGTCTGAGTTAGGGCTATATGGAGCTCACATCACTTGTCACTTTTTCGATCTTGTATTCTTCCTTCTTTCATTCCTTCTGCTCTACCTTTTTTCAACCACTCCCTTCTTTGTATCCTGGTTCAATTCCTTTATTGTGTCCATTTTTCTCTTCCTTCCCTCCTTTTTTGTTGTTTTCTACTTACATTCATTCTTCATGTCCTACCTTCCAGTCTACAGGGAGCCCACTGTTCACATATCTGCAATAAATTCATAGTGTGTTTGTATTTTATGCTTTAAAAGGCTGTGAAAGACTCAAAGGTTGAGTCTGGATATGTTAAAATTTGAAGATTTGTGCTATTTCTGAATGTCTCGTTCTCTCAGTAACATCTGTCTTTTGCAGTTAGTTGCACAACAATTAGTTGTAGCTACTTCACACCACCCCCACCTGAAAGTACCAGAAGTCTTACTTTAACTTCCTTTTGTGCTTGTTGCTCTTCGCTCAGTAAATCATTAAAGAAAATGTGGACTGCATGCATATACATGTTTGTACATTGCTTCAACATCTTATTTCTGTATTTTGTATGTTTTGTGTTTCCATGTCTGTCTGTGTGGTGAATCAGTCATTTAGCTCAAAACCCATTTATCTGTGACTGCCATCTGAAGTGGCTGGCTGACTACCTGCAGGACAATCCCATTGAGACGAGCGGCGCCCGCTGCACCAGCCCTCGGCGGCTCGCCAACAAGCGGATCGGCCAAATCAAGAGCAAGAAGTTCCGCTGCTCAGGTACAAATCACTGGCACAGCACAAGGCTAATGCTCATAAAAGCAATGTGCACACTGACGTGTGTCCTGAGGCCATTTCTTTCTGACAAAACAGAGATGGACGCCAAGTCGCCCATACATAAAAAAATAAAGAAAAGAAAACCAGCAGTCCTCCCCTCTATTTTCATTCTGTGTATTCCTGCTGGGCTTTTCCCTCAGCCTCTCTCTACTAACCAGAAATTCCCTGACCTGAGCATTTTCTGGGCTCTTCTCAGTACTTCTACATTCACAAAGAGATGACTGTACACCATGAACTTTCTATTCTATTCTGACTTTTTACTCTTTTGCTGATTTTTATCTCCCCGCTCTCTGTCTCTCCATTAGCTAGAGAGCAGTATTTCATCCCAGGTATTGTACATCGAGCATGTGTGTGTGGGGTTTGCACTTTTTTCATGACACATTCACCCAGTGCAGTTTGCCTTGATTGACACCGTTTAAAGCCAGATCCTCTCTTCGACTCGTCATTATGAGGTTTACCTATAAAGCACCGTGTCTAACCACACACAGGACAGTCACACTCTGATACTTGCACCGGCTTTATGTTTGTAACCATAACCTCGACAGAGGGGCAATTAGTTAACTGTTTGACGGCCTGTTAAAGTTTACATTTTGAAGTTTCTTTGTACTCTGTGCATATACAGTTCTTGGCAAACATATTTTCACCCCTAAACCTTTTCATATCTTGTCATATTGCAACCACAAACTTGTGAAATGTAAAGTGCATGAAAAGGGTGGCATGCATTTTCAGTCATTTTGTAATACGATACCCCTAAATAAAGTCCAGTCAAACCAATTACCTTCAGACCCTTCTCTAATTAGTAAGCACAGTTAGTCCCTATGTGCACAGCTGGGCAATTAAAACAACTGTGCATTGTTCTGGAGAGCATCATGAGTCCTATTTACGGTTTGCCATGAGCCATTTAGGGGACACAGCAAAGATGTGGAAGAAGCTATTTTGGTCCCTAGAGCCCAAAATTAAATTGTAACGGTCCGACCAGCAAGAAACAAGGACAAAGGCATATATAAAAAATAATTTCCATTTAATTTCCAAAAATATCTTAACAAAAAGCTTTTTAACAACAAATCTCAAAAATATAAGAAAAATGGGCCCAAAAGAAATCAACTAAGACATACCTAACTCAACATGACAAACCAAAAGACTGACCTCACACAATGAACACACAGGGGAATTTATACACAAAGGCTAGCCTACACAAACGAGGAGGGGTGG